>VZUI01037770.1:0-53841 GCA_013401135.1 Cettia cetti | reverse complement strand
AAAAAAAAAAAAAAAAAAAAAAAAAGGCAAGGAAAAGTGTAACACAGAAGTCTTTTCCTACAGTGATTAAAATTTAAATGGTAAATATGCTCTCATTTGTATAATATGTGTGTGTATTTGTGCATGGATGTATGCTTGCAGATGTATGCTTTAGCTGTGAAAAATGAGACATATGAGACATGTATTTCCAATTACACTGGGAATGAAAAAAATACTGATTTTTCAGTTGTTGACCATTTTAGACATCTGTATTATAAGCTGAAGAATGGGAAATTATCAAGATTATGTTAGGACAGAACAGTCTAGAAAGAAATGTAACCATCTTGCTTGAAAAACTGTGTAGCAAGCAAAAGATCACAAATGCATGTTTTGTTTGCTTTAAAACTAACATTTTTTATCTTCCAGAAAAATTGTCAGTAAATACAGTGGCAATGAGAGCAATCTCCTATGAATGTTAGCAACCTCCCTACATTTCTATCATTCTACAGTGAGGTGAAAAAAAATCCTCACGAGAAGGAAGCTTTAACTTGTTGTGGTTAAAAACTTTGAGGAAAGATGCTTTAAATACTTTAAGAAGGAACAAATAATTTATCATCACCTTATTTTTTCATCAGTCACTTCAAATTCAATTTGTCAAACCCAAGGTAGATGCCTGGAACTTCAAGAATCTGAACATGATGTAGGTAGAACAGATATATTCTTACCTCCTTTCCTAAGAAGAAACAGTCACTTTGACAACAATCTTCAGGTAGCAAAGTAATTCAAAAACAACATTCACAATTTCGACACAATTTTAAGGCAAGAGTCACAGCTTAGCTCTTTATTGAACGCACAAAGTGAAATGGAAGAAATATACAGCTGCAGCAACAATAACAGGAAACCAGAAGAAAAAAAGGGGGTGGGTTCTGTCTGTTGATCTGAACATGCTCAAGATAAAAGTAAGTAGTAATGCTTTGGTGAGACACACACACCAGGTACACAGCAGTGAGAATTTGACATCTTTATCTCTTTGGTAATTTTGGAGGTAGATTCTTAATTTTTCAGGCAGATCTGGAGTGATTTGAGAGCCTGAGTAAAAGGACTTTTAAGTTTGACTCAGGAAGGAAGAATGCCCGGAAACCATGCACACTTTAGAAACAGCTCCCTTTCTGCTTCTTCTCTCCAAGATTTTCATTAAAGTTAAAATTTGTAAAATTTGTGTTACTGCTCTTAGGAATGAAAAAAAAAAAGTTAGAAAGGTACATTATTTTATGAAGTGGGAATATTCTGTTAAATATTGGGATCTTTTTAATTTCTCTGAACATTTCCAATTCTATTCGGAAGTGTAACTTCTGCAACAGCAATCTTATAGGATGGTGGCTACCTCCAAACTCTAGCACTTTATATTACTTCATAAAGTTGTCTTTGGTTTGTTCATTTCTCTTAGGCAAGAAAAAAAAAAAAAAACAACAAAACAACCCAAACCCCAAAACAAATGGTTTTTTGAAGAATATACAGGAAATATATCAAACAAGAAAGATCTATATCCTCCACTCTCTTACAGGTGCATGCAAAGCTCTTTAGACTGCATATTCTTTTTTAAGCTGTTGCATGCTATGCAGTATGTACAAAGGTGTAAAATATTAATATTCCTAAAACTCCAGAATTTAAATAATCTGGAATCTACCTGAAAAAACCTAAACCCCAGATACCAGGGCACTTCTTTATTTCCTTCCATAAATTTGTATAAATCACACAGACCCACAGAACTGCAATAATGAAGGGCTGTGTCTCTCCACATCTGCAGTGTGCAAGCAAGGAGCTCATTCTGGCATGTCCTGACTTCAGCCTTGACCAAAAAAGAGTAAGGCCAGAAGCTACTGAAATGTGCTCACCAACACTTGCCCAGCAAAGGGAATCTGGGCACTGGATAACAATCTGTGATGGCTTTTGTTTCTATAAAATTTACAGGATAGTATTTTTCAGTGATTTTGGCTTCCTTAACACTAAAAGAAATATTAATTATTTAATTTACCATACTATTTACTGATTTTTCTTTGGAAGTATGGCCAGATACTCAGATACTGTAGCAATGGCCAAAGAAGACATGATCAGATTTAACTGCTAAAACCATTAATTTTAAACTGTTAAAACTGTTAAATTTTCTTTAAGGCGTAAAGAGCTTCCAAGAAGTGTTCAAACTTAACTGAAAATGTTAACTGATATTTCTGATGTGGTGTCCTTTAATCAGATTTTTTTTTATATGTGACAATTAAAGAGAGATAATTTAGTCTTATGTTTTCTTTCACTCCAGATGATTTCAGTCACCTGCAGTTCTCATGATGCACATAAATGCCAATTAACTTGGTAGTTCTGGTACTGAAACTAGCTTTTCCTTGTTCATTTATATACTGCAATTAAAATAATACAGTGTTAAATAAAATAAAAAAGCAGCAATTTTTAATAATTTGTCTCTGTAGAAGGTACTGCTCTTTCCCTCTTCCATGCTGATTATGAAATTCAGAGGATTTTTTCTGAAGAGATCCATACTCACCCTTGTAATGACAGCATTACAATGACAAATGGCAAAATACTAAAATGTCACTACTAAAATGTATCCTACATAGCTTTGGGGTTTGGGTTTGTTTTAAACATGATTGTAGTATCAGAGAAAGTGGCAGGATCTCTCCTGTGTGCCTTTACTAGAGCAGATACTTCTGCAGTGTCTTCAATTGAACTAAAACAAGGTTTCAGATTAAACTGATGCTTTTTCCCCCCCAAATTCAAAGGAGAATGAAATTTTCTACTAGGAAAAATGACTGCTATGGTCAATTGATTCCAGTGAGTTTGAAGCAGACAGTCTCTAATTGCTGATGCATGGTGATGGCAGCAGTACAGGTAGAATTTACAGCAAATATAGTACCAGAGGGAGAATACAAAGGGAAGGTGGCACACAGAGTCTAGAAATGATACAGAAAAGAAGCCAAGGAACAAAATATATGTTACCTTGAAGCACTTAAAGGAAAATTGTGCAGTGACAGCTGCAAGGGGAAAATTGCTTGTAGTGAAATATAGACCTAAGAGGGAATAACACATCATGAGTTATTTGGGACTCTTGGAAAGAAAGTTTTTCTTAGAAAAATATTTGATGTTCTTGCCTGTCACTTCTTTTACTGGCACCCTTTGTTATGGCTAGTTATTCATTATCAAATGTCTACTTACTATAATTGTTGGCATTAACTTAAAAACAAAACACATTGCCTCCATCCTATTCTAGATTTGGTAGGACAGAAGAAGAAATATATGGAATGTAAAAAGTTTCCTTTTTAAAATACATATAGAATATTCTAGCTCTCTTATTTTTTCCAAATCACTCAAATAACTGATGAGGAAGTAAGAAGTGCCTTTGGACACTTCGTAAAGTGATGCAGATTCAGAGATGAGGTTTGAACTTGCTCTTACTCTCAACGTGCTTCTGTCACAGGCTACATACACCCACATGCATCTTTGCTTTCAGGAATGTCTATGTTATCTACATACTAGTTTTTCATGCCTTGTGCTTATCCTCATCTTTTCCATTTATGTGATTACTTTCCTGTAGACAGGACCCGTATTTTCAGAATTCATTCTTTATCTGTTTTAGTTAGATCCTATTACAGCATCTCAATTTCAGGATTGAACAGCCACATCACTATAGCCAAAAGTAACTTCTGAAAGTCTTGGGTTTGACTGTCAGAATATGCTTTGTAAGCAAAGCATTTATTTAAACTTGGCAAAGTGATGCTTTTAATGGCTGTGGTTTGTTTTTTATGAAAAAACAATTGTATTAAAGTAATGGATATTACCGAGACTCACCAATCTTTGATAATAGATTCGCTCAGTATTGGAGTGTAAACTAGTTATTTTTTCATGTTTCTGTTCAAGTGTACAAATTAAAGCAATCAAAACAAAATCTATGTTGTTTTTAACAAATTTCAGTGTATTGATGGAACTGAGTGTACCGCACCCTAATTTCTAAACAGGATTACAAAATTCTGTGAAAAAAACCCCCTGGCAATTCCAGTGTTTTCAAATCTCCTATCAGGGCATGTTTAAGCTGCCTCACAGCAATACAAAAGCATATGTAAGCAAGATAACAAAATATTATCAAGCATTTATGAAAGTTCACTTTCTCGTCTTCTGGTTTAGGTAAGTGCTATGGTCATTCATGTCCGTAGAATTGTAACAGAAGCTATATTTTATGTATCTTGTAATTTTGTATAAATATATAGAAAATTTGATAATCAGAACAATTGATTCGAGAGAAATTGTTCTAGTAAGTCTCATAGACTGCTGGCTTGTATTAAAATAGATATTAATCATCAGCCAGTCTCTGCATATTGTCTAAAAATCTAGTTTTCCAGTTTCCTTTATTTTCTTTATGACATTTTCTTGCAGTGTATTATTTACTAGCTATACTATTACCTTCAAGGTTTTTTTCAGTGAAACTCCCACTAAATGTCATATTTGATGTATTTTTGATAATGAAACATGAGACTCTCACTTTCCCGACTCTCACTTAAAGTGAAGAAAGAATAAAATTAAGGTATTATTCTTTTTAAATTTTGCTAACATTAATGTATAATACAAAAGGACACTGAGAGAGTTAGTTAAGTCTCTGTTACAGGTACTATTGTCATATTATTACCTAAGTTTCTACTGATTATCTTACAAAAATAGCAGCTTTATGAAAAGCAAACAAAACACAACTGGAACAATTTGATTTCCAGAGGCCATCCAAATTCCAAACGCAACACTCATGCCAACAAGGGCAAGTTTTTCTTTTCCTTTATTTTGAAAATGTCTAAATGTTTTAATTAAAAAATCCCTCACTTAGTCTTCTGCTAAAATAACCAGAAACACACTTCTTTGAGGTCCGATTTTTAATTTTCAAATCAGTTTCAAATGCAAGGAAGAAGTCTATAGGAAGTCATCAGTTCTGCTTTTCAGGAGAAAAATTACCTCCAATGAAGGTCCTTGTTGTGAATGCATGATTTTCTTTATTTCCTGACAAAATATAAAGTTATATGCTTGTATTGCTTTGCTTCAGTGAAAAAAGAGTTTAGTAAATGCAGAGTATATAAGTATAGAGTATGTCTCAGAAAGAATCCAGAAGTGAAAATTAGTGATTCTGCACTTCCATCTCCTCTGGGGGACATACAAAGGAAATAATAAAATAGGAGTGGAGGATGGAGTTTCCCCACTGTCTGCACTGGTTGTCAATATATATATTTTTCCCAACTTGAAGTGTCTGAATACCAGCAATAAGTGTTCATATCACAGAATCACAGAGACTCTGGATGCTAGATAGTCCAACCTGTTTGTTCAAACAGTGCCACCTATGGCAGGTTTATCAGGAGTGTGTCCAGATGGGCTTCTCAAAATACCTCTAAGGATGGAGACTCCTCAGCTTTTCTGAGCAATCTGTGTGAATCCTTGGTCATCCTCACAGTGAAAAAGTGTTTCCTGGTGTTCTGAGGGAAACTCCTGTGTTTCAGTTTTCTCACATTGTCTCTGGTCATATCACTGGGAAAGACTGGCTCTGTTTACTTTGCACCCTTCCTTCAGGTATTTGTACACACTGATGTGTTACCCCATGAGACTTCTCCACACCAAACAGTCCCAGCTCTCTCAGCCTTTCCTAATAAGAAATATTCTTCAGTCCATCATCAGTTTTGTGGCTGTTTGTTGGACTCACTCCAGCACATCCATGTGTCTCTTGTAGTGAGAAGCCCAGAACTGGATGCAGTACTCCAGGTGTGTCCTCACCAGTGCTGAGTGGAGGGGAGGAGCCACCTCCCCTGACCTGCTGGGGTAACACTGCCCTTAATACATCCCGGCACACCGATAACCCCCCTTGCCACAGTGGTACATCTCTGCCTCGTGTTCAGTTTGGTGCCCAGCAGGACACCCAGGTCTTTTCCATCTAGGTGGCCCCCTGCCTGTCCTTGATACTTAGGGTTGTTCCTTCTCAGGTGTGGGACTTTGCACTTCCCCTTGTGGAGTCTCAAATGCCAATGTCTGCATTTTTCTTTTTCTTCTAAAGAAGGAATTCACTTTCTCGCTTCTTTGAGGTAGTTATTATTAATATTTTTTGCTGCGTTTTGGTAAAAGTAAGGTCACTGCTTTGCATGTACACATCAGTCTATATTTAATTGCACTGGAGGAGTCTGAGATAAGGAGTACCTGCCATGGATTTTGCTATATGTGTTTAGTTGCACTAATTAACCTCATACTGGGTTAAAGGATTTTAAGCTCATTTTCCCTCACTTGTGCATTTGAGTGTATTTCGTTTTTACTATTTTAATATTTGAAACATAGATAGAAACTGTTTATAAAAAGGAATTTTATGTGTAACAAAATATTTTTTTATTATTAGTTAATACTTAAAATATCCTTAGTCATATTTAAGATAAGAATGACAGTTAAAAATAGAGGTCTTTATTCAGCAAAGTATTTAGTGCCTAATTTAGTCTTGAGACCTTGACAGTCAAAATTAATTCAATGTCTAAACTGCTTCAGTAACATAGACAGTGTATTTTTATTATATATTACAGGAGAGAACTCAGACCTAATGCCCTCAGTTATTTGTATTAGACTCATATATCTCATTTATTTCTAGGTACAATCAACTATGTAGCTGCAGAGCTACCCCATGGTGCATCTCAATTATTTCTATTCATCTAATCAGTAAATTTAATATTTTTGGTGCCACTATTTGGAAAGAGTGCTACTCAGCCTTAATTAGAAATTCAGTTACAGGTTTGGGATGCACAAAGTGAATTATTAAGAAACTGTTTGTTGCAACAGACTGAAATTTCCAATAATATTTTTTTGGCTTACATACATACATACATACATACATACATACATACATACATACATACATACATATAGATTTACGCATACATATGCGTGTGTCTGATTGGATCACATATAGTATTCAACAACTTCATACTTATGACTTATTGCATATTTTGTGCTTATGTGTTTATTATATCCAGCTGCTTTTGTGAATATGACACATCAATTTGCCTAGAAAAGAGTGTCTGGTTTCCACACTAAAATGTTGGAATTATAAATAGCACCTAAACCCTCATATTTATTTTGTAGCAACATACATTTTTTCCTCTAGATGGCAATATATTGCAAGAAATATTGTCAATTTGTTTTCAGTAGTTTTAAACATTGAATTTGGCAGTCTCCAGAGGGTATTTAAAGTGAAATTACTCACTCTTTCATCTTGAATTTTTTGAGGGCTGTTAAGTGTAACATAATATATAATTAAGAAAATCCTATAAAATTGGAAGAAGTAAATGAGTTAAATTATAAATAACCAGTTATACTACATTCAGTGCATAAATATTTGCCTATAATGAATGGTCACATGGGCTTTTATATCAAGATAAGCTGTAAAAGAATTTCCCAAATATATTAGTATTTTTCACATAAATTACTGTTGGAAATGTGACTTTTACTTTTCCATATCAAGACTTTGAAATTCCATATTGACATATTACGTTTTCTTATTTGATCACAAATTAAAATACAGTAGAGTAAAAATAATTTTCCAAAACAATGAGCAATACTAATATGGAAAATTATATATAATATATTAGAGGTAAAGATGCTGTTGTAGAAGTGATGATTAAAGAATATAGGAAGAACTGATCAGTCAGGATGGGTAGTATTTTTCATAAACCAACTGATATAAGCAGAGTGTTAAAATAGACATTTTTCCAGGCAACTCAGTCAAAAACTTGTATACTCCCCTGTTCATACATTTTAAACCTGGCTTAATCCTTTTCTGTTCTAGTATACCATAATAAAAAGATAGGCTGTATTTTCTTGAAAACATTAAATAGTAACTCAGGGGTTTCATGCACATCTGGAGCTCATATATTTTTATATACCCTTTTAGGAAATACTGTGTGCACCTACTGAAAAATATATGAATTGAGACACTATTTCAACCATATAACACTCTTGAGATATCCTTGTTTCTCTACATGAGTTTCACTTTTTTTTTTTTCTATAAAAATAAATACTGATACTTTATTGCAAGACTTTAACTTTCTTCCATTTCAGCAGAATCTGACAGATCAGTAAATCAGTCCAGAAGGTTTATTCATAGTATCTTCCTCTGGAACTTCCAATGTGGATTCCTGAGGAATTACTCAGAAGAAATATTTTCCCCCTAACTTTAGTTAAATGAAGACATCATCTGGTGATATGATCCTGAGTATACTGAGGATAAGCTCTGCAGATGGGGAGCTCAACCAGCTGTGGAGTGTGGCCGTAAGAAAAACTAGGGGCAGTGAAAGGGGGCAGAAATGGCAGTTTTATGACAACATGTCTGCAAATGTTTGTAAGTTAGTCATACAGTTCGCCTCAGGATAACTCTGTGGGTTTAGGGATAGATTTCTTAGCACTGTATATTTACCCCTTAAAAAGGAAGTGTTGAACTGGTATTTTTTGCCTTCTGGATCTGATTAGGAGAAATGCAGGGGTACCTGATGCTAACAAATACAGAAAGGGAAGGCACAGATCAAGACATCTGGGCTTTGGTGAACACTGATAGTGGAGAAGTTGTGGGCATTTCCTTTGAGATGGCAAAAGGATGAAGATGACCTCACTGTTGACTACAGATTTTAAGAAGACTCAAGCAAACAAGACAGTAGAAAAAATGCTACCTGATTTCACTGCACCATACAGATAAAAACTGCAGATATGTGAGAGTTAAGAGTGCAGTAGAGAAGTTGTTTGCTAGCTGGTTTCTTTGAGATAAAAACCTGAAGGTTGAAAGACTACTGGAGAGGCTGAGCTGAAAAGCATAAAAGGGAGGTCTGTAGATTTTTCTGTGGACAAAATACTTATGAAGCAAAGAAATTAGTGCAGGAAGAATGGAAAAAGACAGAGCTCCAAGATACCTCTGAGCTACTTGGAATGTAAAATTTCTGGTTTGAATGGTGGCAGTTTCAGAAATTGCCACCAAAATTCAGAATATCACACTACTGTGGTGTACTCAGACTTCTGGAGCCTGCTTGTAGTGTCCAGCCATAAAGTACTTCAAGTGCAGGCAGCACAGGGGCTTAGCTATGTGATGAAATCCTGGATGTGTTATGAAAAGAGACCAAGTGTGACATTGTTGCAGTGCTGCATCTTCTGCAGAAGGTATTGGTGTTTGGTCAGCAGTCTGAATATGCTTCATGCAATACTTCTTTATAAATCTCCTTAAATGTACACTGTAATTCATTCGGAATACCATATTTGCCTTTAGGAGTCAGTCAATCAGCTCCTGTTCCTGGTCGTAGGAAGTAAACATCGCCATACCCCTTAATAAAACCTTGCCCTTGACACTGAGGAAAGGATGCACATTTAAGGTGACTTGGTGTGTGATTTCAAAAAAAAAAAAAAAAAAAAAAGCTCTAAGATCTCTATTTTTTTTTTTTTTTAATTACTGTAATGAGGCTGCAACAGTGCAACAGAGTCACAGCAGTTTCAGTTGAAAAAGATCTGGCCTGCAATGTTCTTGTAATGTCTACCACATTAAATGAAGTCACCTTATTTTACTTAAAATGGTACTGGTACATGATATATGCTTGCAAATCTATTATAAACTGGGGTTTGCACTGCAACAACCAAATTTGTAAGATACTTCCATATCCAAATTTCTGTAATATGAAAATAATATTGTACTGAATATTTTAAACTTTTTTCCACTTGTGCTAACTTTGAATGTAAAATTCTGTAAAACAGCAGTATCTACTCACCTATTACTTGTTTGAAAGAGGAATAGTAAATAAGATAAAGGGCAAGGAAGATAACAGTGATATTTCTTAGCTGTAGAGGGTTGGAAAAAATTGAATTGATTAATAAAGAATTGATTTTTTACTCCATATTCAGAGGAGAAATTACTTCTATAAATTATTCTTTAAGAAATCTGATTGTTTATATTAGTGCTAGAATAGTTATCATACAGTTATACTCTGAAAAACATATTTTTTCTCCTTGAAAAAATCCTTTTTGATCATTTCATCCTGTACATTCCCTTTGAAGTACATTCCCTTCTTGTGTCACCTCTGACATAACAGGGAATGACTCATTCTTGAAATACACATTTTTTTATATATATTTTAAAGATCTCATGTAGTACCTATACTTATTTAGGTATTTTTTCCTTTTTCTGGAAAGCATGGAACATTTTCAATTCATTTAATAATGTAGGATGGGTGCTGGAGCATTATGTACAGTACTAGCTTGTGGATAAAATCTCAGGAATTAGCAAAATTCCACATAGCATTTGAGGAACAAATGCTTTGAAAGATGGCTGCTGTTAGGAGTGTGACCTGTACTATGGATTTAATCCATGGATTCAAAGCAATCCTGAAAATCCTAGACAGCTTTCTGCAATATCAACTCAGAAAGGGTCCTTTCTTCTACACTTTACATACAGGTTCACTAGACCCAGTCACTGAGCCTGTAAGGGGACTGCCCTACCTTTGACTTTTTCCAAGAGCCTTTATGAAATCTCAGAACTAGGACAACAATTGTCACAGCTGAGTCAGAGGTTGCATACAGTTATTCTTACCCAGAAAATAGGGTACAGGGTAGCCCAAGTCATGCTGTGTACCCTGGATGCTTAAATCAAAGTTTGTTTTGTGCAAGTATTAAACTGAATTGTAAATGTGTTCCTCTAACATTTCATGAGATGATTCCTTGCTCCTCTAGAAAGTTGTGTCTGCCCTCCCCAGTCTGCACCACAATTTCCATCACTTTGCTTTCAGGGTTATGAGTGTTTGCAAAACCATGCCAAATCAGGGAGCTATTCTGCAGAGACCTTGCACTACACGGAATGAAGCTTGTGTTGGCCCCAGAGCTGTCTCAGTGCCTGAATCCTTGTGTACTCACAAGGAACACAGTTGGAATAAGGGAAGGATGACCTTCTCATCAGCAAAGTCAATTTAGTTTAGATTTATTTGTGTGTCCTTAGTCTGTACTGGCATAGTTCAAGGTTTCACACAACCAGTGGGTTCGTCTCATCATATAACTAAAACTGCCTGTGGGGGGAAAAAAAAAAAAAAAAAAAGTTAAAACTTTCAGAGTAATGTCCATTTGCCCATTTAAAAGGGAGATAAATCAGTCAAATATTCTGACGGTGTATTTCTATTTTAAAGGATAAAACCCAAACCCATTGGTTCAGACAACAACTTCTTCCTCTGTTTTGCTATTTGGGTTTCCATCTACTGATGTTGATTAACAAGCCACTTACTTTTCTAGGGTAATTATATATGACATGTTATTAGGACTGCCTAGAAGGAGTGATAGAGAATGTTATAACTGCTGATATTTTTTTAAGACAGATTTTGCCAAGGGATTCTGTTTCCAGTAGTAGGAGCCAGGTAGTAACTTACAAATAATTCTGACATAAGACAGAGACAGTAAATAAAATGTATTGGAATAGTTCAGTTTCTTTTCATTGAGTTGGTATCAGTAGTTGTTTTTTTGCTTGCTGGAGGGAAGAAAAAGCTGATGACTCTAAGTTCCCTGTTTTAATAGTCAGAATACTTGAATATGTTTCTGTAAGTTTTTTGTTATGATCTGGGCCTGAGTTTCCTGTAAAACAGGATTAATTTTTCACAGAGGTTTAAAAAGACACAATTAACAAATATTTAGGAAATACTTTGAAATCCACAGATGAAACTTTTACATGAAGTTTGTTCCAGAGATCTGTGTGTGTTACTTGGATAATATTCTGCCAAAATATTCTGCCAAATATGTAAGTATTAATCAATCTGTAAGAGTGAAAACAAATAGGGAATATCTAAACCCAGTACATCATGGAAACTAATTAAATTAACAGAAAATGAAATGTTTTGCTCCTGGTATGGTGCAGAAGCTACCTGACATGATTATTTTGAAGCAGACTTCATCTTCCATATATCAAGAATGAGTTTTTCTTTACAGACAGACCATAATGTGACAAGATCTCTACACATAATGGTAAAAAGAGATTTTTGCTTTGATTAACAAAGGAACAGGCAAAGACACCTTCTGTCTCTAATAATGGTAAATACAGACTGGTACAGCTAACTCTGAGGGAAGGGCCCAGTTAAGAGTTCAGTTGTTCAAAACTTCTTCAATATCCACTTGAGAGAAGTATAAATCTCTCAGGATAGGATTAACTGTAAGTTACAGCCTGTTTTACTTTGTGAATAGGGAACTTGCATTCCTGCTATCTCTAACTGTAGTCACGGTGCCTCCATTGCTAAATTTATGTAATGAAAGATATTACCTATTAAATGAGAAGTGAACAGTGCTAGTAGCAGGTCCAGTTATTCTTTCTGCTTTAAATAAGTAGAAAAGAAGGAAAACAAAGTACAGAATGCTAAACAACAACAACAAAACCCCAAGAAAAATGCTGGCTTTCTGGTTGTTGAGATCTACTTTATTTTTAGAGTGTTACCCTGTTCATGACTAGGTAAATCAGTAAAAACACTAAAAAAACCAGACGCCGTATTAGCAATGGATGAATGTTCCAAAATTCTATTTGTGTTTTGTGCATAATGGCATAACAGCAGGCAGCTCAAAAGCATGCAGATGAACCCTCAGTTTGTTAGGAGTTCAGGGAACAGAAAAGCAGGCTGCAGCTTGCTTTCTCCACCTATGCCTGGCACAAATACAGTAACTAAATGCTGTATTTTATTGCTAAATAGAAAGAAACAAACAGTGAAATGTTAACATGCAGGAAGAGCTAAAGCTGGTAGAAGAAGAAAAACAATAGTGCTTAAAGAAAATAACAACAGCAAGGAGGGAGTAATATGGTCCAAAAATGAATAAAAGACAAGGGACCGCATCCAAACCCAGAACAGGTTGTAAAACATGGTCAAAGATAAAATATACCCAGTGGAAGTAAGTTGGGGAGGCATTGTATCTCATGTTATGGTGAAGTAGAGAATTCTGCAAATCATCCTTTATACTGCCACCAAATCCCATTTTGCATCTGTGCTGTTATCCATTTTTTGGCATTGCATATTCCTTTCCATGATTTTTAGGAGCTACTATTTTAATTATTTTAATCCTATTTACTATTTAATTATTTTAATTGGCAGTGGGCTATCAACACAAATATGTAGCATATGCCTACTATTGGCCTCATTAATCAGAACACAGAAATTTTGGATAGGTTAATATGGACTGAATGAGGCATGTGAGTGAAGAATTTACTCTTCATTTAAAAAGCTAATTTCAATTTTAAGGGCCTTTTAGAATCCCTTATAATTACCTCTCAATAATTAAACAAAAAGGGTCCACAGCTCAAACATACCTGCATGTCAGTATCCCAAATGGACACAAATGGGAGGTAATAGAATAGGTGGCCAGCTACCTAACTCACATTTAGAAAATCTGACAGAAATGTTAATAAAGCAGGTGTAGAGATTGTGAATCTTGTTCTAGTGAAATGCTGCATGTGTAGATACAGATCAACAAAATGGCTAATGCAATATCCAACTGTCATGTAGGTGCTGAGTTGATTCTGTTCCTCCTATGCCCATCCTGGTGGTCCCCCTTCTGCATCCACTCTAGCACTTTTCCGACATGCTGAAGAGATTGTTTGATAAATTAACAGAAAATTAACATGATAAAGGAAAGCTTAGTTTTCAGGTCTTTCAGAGGCTGAAATCAATCAAAAGGGCATTTTCAGGAAGATCCAAAGATATAGCAGTAGAGGAATGTGAGGTACACAGTTGGATATGCAGGCAGACAAGAAGCGCTTGGTGTCCACAGCCATTTCCTGTAGCAACAACTAGCTCATATCTGTCACTGAACTACACCTTCAGAAAGAGAAAATCCCTAAGAGCAAAAAGAAGGAAGTAACAAAGCTTGATGTAACCTCTGTGATAATATATCTGTCATAGAGTAAAAGCTGAAGAAAGTGAGCCTTTATGTGAAATGCTAATAGTTCTGACTTTGCAAGTCTAGGGAGGATTACTGTGTACACCCCTTAAAATGAAAAAGTGAAATTATACCAAAAAAGTGACTTATCAGTTTTTTCTTTCTGCATGCAAACTGTTTATGTTTTGTAATCTGTTTGTGGCTATTTAGCTCACAGAAGGGATAGCAAAATTGTCACTGATGGGAGTGGTTTTAACAAAATGGGAGCAAATTTTGCTGAATCAAAGTAAATTAGTGATTCAGGAAAAATGAAATGAAGGCCAAATAAAGACAATCTGACACTGCCTTCCTAAACAAAAACAAAAACAAAAAAACCCAAAACAAAACAAAACAAAAAATCCAGAACTAGAATATGTGCTTTGTTCTGTGTCCAAGAAATATCCGTGTCCATAAAAGCCAGTGTGCTTGTTTGCCTTGTTTAGATGGAGCAGATTATATGAAGGTAAATTCAAGGTAGTGTACCAGGGAGCACCACCCCAAAATTCCACTCAACAGCTCAGGGTAGGCTTGGATGAGAAACATTCATGGTAAAGTCTTCTGGCAGAGAAGAGTGAAAGAAAATACACAGGGGTGGCCCCTAAGGCAGGAATAGATGAATTGCCATGAATTGTCAAACTAAGGACAGCGACCAAGAGATTTTCCTAGAGATGAAGACCTCTAATGAAGTATGGGTTTTTGCAACAAAATAACCCACTGAAATTTGCAAGATGGAGAGCAAGACTGGAAAAATGTTGTAGGCAAAACTATTTTCTACATGTATCTCTATTGGATGGATTCTGCATTTTCATGAAGTATCTTGTTCTACTTGGTTTTACAGTAAGATCAGAGATGTATTTTCTTTAAGAACGAATTCCTTGAAAATTCTGGCCCACTGTAAGGATTTTTTCTAGTTGTATAGGGAAGCACAACTGAAAAGATTCCAGAATAAAACAGGCAGATAGAATAGGTGGCCAGCTACCTAACTCGCATTTAGAAAATGTGTCTTCCAAAGAACACTTTGGTCAAATTGCTGACAAAGATGAACTGTAGAAAAGTCTGATAGACTTGAAAAATCACAGTCATAGATCTCCAGGAAGGAAGATCTTCCTTTTACATTTGGACCACACCAAGAATTTGCATAGGATGCTAGTACTTTTGCAACTGTTATCTACTTTTTATAAACTGAGACCTTTCTGGAGCAGGTTCAGTTTGTAGTGAATCAATTTTAAATATTTAAGTAGAATTGTAATTGCACTTGAAATTGCTTGAAAATAAGATTAGATCCCTCTGAAATTTGTGAAGCTACAAACCTTAGAAGTGCAGTCCTGTGACAGAAAATTATTTTGGCTTCTGAGTGAATAGAGAAATCATATTACATCCAGTTTGTGGAACAAGGGAATATAGCAGTAATGGGAACATAATATTTGAGAGTTGATAAGTGAAGACATCATCATTTAAAAAAATGAAGACAGGCTCGTGTGTAAGAGACGTAATGTGGATGTTGCTGTGACTAAAATATTAAGAGCATGGGTCTGTGTTTTGGGTTCCAGCCCCCCCAGTAGTTATACTTGTGTGCTCCTTTTGTGAGCACACAAAAAAACAAAATAGAGTGTATGTGTTGTCTTTGGTGAGTATATGACACATATTCTTTCATCTAAATATTTTGTTTGGTCGCAATATTCCTTGGTTGCCTACAGAAGGAGCTTTTCATGATTCAGCTTGTAGAAAACAGTAAATGTCACCATGGTATTTATCTGTGTATATTTTTCAGTCCCATAATCGTATTACTTTCCTAGATCTAGATTTTTATTCCTCATATAAAAACTGCCTTCTTTTTGTAGGCAATCCCTTTTACTAAAGTGAAGCCAGTTATTATCAACATTACTCTTCAGAGTAAGGGTGTTGCAATCTTGTTCTTAATGTGTATCTTTTCCTCAATTTATTTATAAAATGGTATTTTTGATTTTTTTCCCCTACCTTGGGAAAAATGACCAGAAGAAAAATTTTTCAATTGTTTATAATAAATTCTTTAAGATATAGATAAGGAGAGGGGAAATATTCTGATATAATTGATTCTTTATAGGTATAGTACACACAGAATTTCATTGTGGATTTTGATTTTTAAAGCAGTTTTTTATTGTAACATTTGGTTGATATAGTAATTATTAAACCCCAAAATTAGTGATAATGTTAATGTTTTTTAAGCAACTATCCAGGGAAAATGCAATATCTATTACTATTAAAGCTTCTGCATTGGCAGAAAGGACGACAGATAAACTGGAATGTGTCAGTACTCTAATTCAGTTACATTGAAATGTAACGTCTCCAAAAGAATCTTTGTTAGGGTCTCAAAAAGCTAGTGCTTGGATTCCTACCCAGCTGCAATGGCACAGTGTGGTACTGTCTGTTACTGGTGCCAGTTTCAACGCCATTGCTCAGAAAGGTTACTGAATATCCCTAACATCATCTGGGCTGCAAAATGAACTCCTCACTCAAATGAACATCTTCTCTTCTTGCTATGAAGACAGTACACTGAGAGCATTTGCTAATTCATTCTCATTCTGTTGTGTTTAATTGTAACTTTCATGCCTTTTTCTTTTCTACTTCTTTTTTATTCTCCCTCCATTTTTTACCTGAAACACAGTAATGTACAATGAGATAAAATTAATATTTATAGATGCTATCTTCCAATTATACACTCTACACACCAAATTTTGGCTTGATAGATTTCTGCTTTGGTCATTGAAAAGAAGGATAACCTGTATATTATAGTTTTATAAAAGAAGTCTCTTGGCTCTATGCAAGAGAATCAGACTGGGAGAGATTTAATTTGAGTTCTAGGGAGTTAGTTATAACAGCTAGGATAGTAGCTCAAATATGTGCATGGATTTAGCTGAGTTGGGTCTAACCCAAATTTTTATTCCCCAAAAGCCTACCTTCTGTACTGAGAAGAACTGCTCTTGTACTTGAGCAGGTGCAGTTTACAGTCAAACGTGTAAAACATAACGCACCCCATTTTCTGTTCAAGTTCTGAATTACATATGCTGGGGATACTCAGTTCACCGTATTGCTTCCCCTCAAAGGTGAGCATAGCTAAAACCAGGCTATCTACTCCTTATACCCTGTTCCAAGTGGCACTGTGCCAGCAAAGAGCTATTTTGAGTTGCAATTGCATCTCACTGATTTCAGCGAAACCAGTTTTTGTCATAAAACTGGGAAATTCAGTTGCAAATCAAACTCCATATATTCTGTCACTGAAAAATTCAAAGACTTTTCCTGCTGTACAAAGCAGTGATAACAGTGGAAAAGCAAACTCTAGAGTTCATAAGGTGTTATAATAAAATTCTTCAGATGTTTAAAGAGCAGTTGCATAACTTTTAATGTAAAGCAGTCTCAGTGTTTCAGTCTGCTTCAGATAGAAGGGAAATACAACTCTGCAGCAGGATTTTCAAGTCAAATCAGGTGCAGTAGTGTAACCTTATGGGGAATATGAACAAAAGAGTGGTAGCCAAGAATTAATGAATGATCTGCTTCTGCCTGTAGATGGCTGACAGTAATGGTTAAGGTAGTTTTCAGCTTGATACCTTGTTTCATTATTCTGCTTGTAAATTGGAGTGTATTAATGATTTAAAAAACAAAGCCGAACCAACTGTTGCTGAAAAAAAATGTAGATTATCGTAAAGGTAAATCTTAATCATGTTCTCTGGAACATTTTTATGGGAAGTCTGGAGGATGCATAACCTACAGTGTGAATGAGTCCTAGATTATAAATTTTGGGGAACATGTAGGTTTCAGCTGTCAGGCAAGAAGGGATGTATGTGCTTCTTTTAGTTAGGATACAAGATGATATTATATTCAATGTCCTTGTATTACATATGTGGTTATGAAAACAAAAAAAAAAAAAACAAAAAAAAACCAGTGTTGTTGATAAAACTGTAAACACTCAAAATTATGAAGTTATGAGGCATGCTCTTATTCTGGCTTCTGGGGAATTGGTCTATGCTATGTATTTTCTCCTGTATTTATTGAATATTGTGAACACTGGGATCCTGATCTTCTGTTGCTGCTGGCATAAGCAATTGTATTTATTTTTAAAAAAACAGTAAATATTTATTACCTTTGTATTTTGGGTTTCATGATACAAATTCCCAGTTCATATTTCCATTCACACCGTTAACATAAGAAAAACACTGAAAGTCAAGGAGTTTTATACTTTTCCGTACTTTAACCTATACACCTGGTGTACTCACAAATGTGAGTCTGTGTTTTGAACACATTTGCTCTGAACTATGTAATTTTAATGGTTAGTTTTGCTTATAGATGATCTGCTAAGAGTGTAAGTGGAACAGTTGCTCATTAGCGTGTGACAAGGGTTGATTGAAAAAAAGTATTAAAAGAAGGCAACTAAATCAATATGTTTTCAATGTTTTTCTATAGTTTGGACAAATTACTATCCAAAAGAAGGCATAAATTAAGTTGGATTAAATTCTGATTTCTTCAGAAAGGTTGCCTCTATCTCAAAAAGCATTGATTAAATGTACTGAAACAAAAATCTTGTCAGTTTCAGTGTTCTTTAGGGGAGTTCCTGTAGTAAGTATGTAAAAAATGTATGATTTATTTTTTTCATAACACCAGCTCCATCCCCAAAGTGACACAAGTGGGAAATCCCATCTGTGAATATCATCTGCTGCATGTTAAATTACTTTAATCAAATTTGGTTTGGTTAAATCAATCATCCTCAAGCTTAATGCAATTCCTGAGGAGGTGGTTAACCTTAATGTCAATTACCGGCAAGAGTTTAAATTACTATTTTAACAGGGTACTGGGACATCCTATTTTATAGGAACATATTAGGTTTCCTCTAGGTAAACTAAATACTGAAATATAGGTTCAAACAAACAGATCTGTGAAAAAACAAGCTCAGGCACAGTAGAGTGATATGACACTATTCTCTGCATTTAGAGCAAGACAGAAATACTTGAAAGTATTAATGTAACAGTAATATTTTGAGTATTTAAAAATACATTTAATAACTTTAATTTGCTGAACTAAAGTGTGAAACAGATATCTCACTACCGACAGAGAGGATATAATTGCTTTTAAGCAAGGAGCAGTTTAATGGTGAAGCTTTCAAGATTTGAACAAACGATGACCAGAGGCAGCTGCTAATCAATCAGTTGATAGAACCTCCTTGTATCCTCTGAAGCTGAATCAGCTCCTTCTAGGTAACCCAAAACTGGACTTCATGACAGACCCTAATTTCTAAAATTGGATCAAGCTGATCAGCTGAAATGCATTAATTTATTAGCTGCTATCAAATCAGAAATTTGAACCTTCTTATATCACTTAGACTCCAAAGAGCTGGGAGTGACACAGCACTGTGTCTGTACTATGTTTCAGGTAGACTTCTATTTTTATTATTTTTTCAGATTGTAATCTGATTGTATCCATTAAGGCAAAAGACAAATTAGTATAAATCAATCCTTTTACTTCCTGATGATCTTTTTCTGACTTGTTGAAAGGATCATATGACAGAATAATTTATTTACTTTTCCAGTATGTGTACTAAAAAGACAGAATCCATTCAACCAGTGAAGTCTGGAGACATAGTGCCAGATTATGAGTAGGCAATAATGGTGCAAAATAATAAAACAGTAATTAAAAAAACAGTAAATATTTATTACCTTTGTATTTTGGGTTTCATAATAAATAATAATAAAAGGCAAAGCAGTCAAGCACAAAGTGAATGACCAAAGTTATTTAAAATACAACAAAGATAAAAAAGAAAAATTGTTCGGGATATTGTTCTGACTAAAGGGTGACTGGAAGGTTGATTTACAGAAGAACATATTGAATATATGTATAAATTTTTGGCTATTATTTTCAGATTGAGAGAAATAAAATATGAAATAACAATTAATTCCAGTTGACTAGACTTCATTTACAAAGCACTCTCAACATACATATTAAATATAGTATACTAGAAAAAACACTGTAGTGAAATTTATGGAAAAATCCTGCATACAATTTGATTAAAAAAAAAAAAGTAAACATTTACATCAAGCTACATACTGTTCTGGAAGGAAGTTAGTGTTGAGTCTCACCCAGAGGGATGTCAGAGATGTAATCTGACACATGCTAAAAGGGCTCTCTCTGCAGACGGCTTTGAAAGAAAATGTGTTTCCTCTCATTCTCTCTAGATTATACAATATTTAGAAAAAGTGAGTAGTTCCAAGTTTAGTACTTCCAGTTGGTCCCTGATGTAGGTTAGTCATGTATCATTTAAAACTTGCGATGCTAGAATAACAAAACTTTGAAGCAAATTCTCAGGATTAAAAAATAGCTAATTTAGGCTTGAGAATGAATGTAGGCAGAATTGTACATAAAAAAGTGGAAATACTCAGAATTAGTCTTTTACATTTTGACAGCTAAATTTATTTGGCTGTGGAATCATGTCTTAGGGAAACCAGTGAAAAATTCAAATATTTTGTATTTTAAAAATAGGTTTGGCAAATGCATAGCAGAGGTACAAGAGGAAACAATTACTTTGGCAAACAGAAAGACTACAGCTGTTACCTAAACTATCTCATAATCTTGATGGGTTCAGTTTCTGTTTATTACTGGCCCTAGCATATATATTCTGCTTGACTAAGAAATTGCTCAGTAAAGCAATTTTGAGACCATACAAATGAATTTTGAAGTTTTGAAATAGCGTGGATAAAATGGACCTAATCAAATGGAGTGGTGCTTTTCACACAAGAAAAAAAAAAAAAAAAACAAAAAAAAAAAACAAAAAAAAAAAAAAAAAAAAAAAACCCAACCAAAAAAACCAAACCAAAACACCAACAACCAAAAAAAACAAAAAAAAAAAAAAACAAAAAACCCAAAAAAACCCAACCTGGTGATGACTACAAAGAATCACAAAATCACAAAAACATAGAGTTGTGCAAGGGAACAAAACCAGTTACTTGCTAAATAATGCTGTACCTCTGTGCCTACTGTTAGAGAGCAAGAAATTGCAATTTTAATTACTTCCTTCTAAATAAATGAAAAAAATATCTTAAGGCTAATTGTGGCTGATGCAAAGTTGAAATGAACCTTCATTTCCAAATAAATAGAAAGATTTTAAAATGAAATCTGCATATTTCATGGAAAGAATTAAAAAGAAAAAGGAATAATAAATCATGAATACAGATTCAAAGAGCTATACAAAAATTAGATCCATTATAGTGTCTGCAACTCTGTGTAACTGAAAATTTAGACTCTAATTTCCACTACAGCAAGTTGTGTCATTTTAGGCAGTCCAAATGTTGGATTTTTAATTTGCTTAAAATTCCACATTTGTAGCAGCCAAAATCTTCAAAGACTGTTAATTTGATTTTGGTTTACAATTAACTAAGCAGTAGCAACTTAGCCTATACAGAAAACTGCCAAGAAAAATGATATCTTTGGTAAATTACCAAGGATCAAAATGTGGACAACAGATTTCTGCCCTTCCACCCCTCCACCTCCCTGACTATTTTTAACTAACAATGACAGTTTTGATAGAGTAAAAGTATTTCATAGATAATATAATGACAAGGTGCAAATTTTGCCAAACAGTCCAGAATTTCAGAAGTAATGATATATATTTAAAGGAGGGCAAAAAAACCCCCCAAAACCCAAAAACCAACACCAAAAAAAGACCCCCCAAAAAAACAAAAAACCCCAACCCCCAAACAATTTGAGTATTAAATGTACAGTAAGTGCTCTGTAGTCAAATAAAAAGAAAATAAACTCTAAGAAGACTGCTGCAGAATGGGAAAAAGCAGGTCTAGTTTGTTTATTTATAATTTGGTAACAAGTAGATTCTTTCGCACTAACTAAACCAGACAGTAATTATAAACACAGATTGGTTAAATTCCCTGCACCCTATCAAAGGAAATGAGCTCCTCTCTTTTCCAAACATTGTCATTTGTTTATTGAGCCTCTTTTGGGCTTGATTTCATTAAAAACTATGTAAAGTCCACATCTGCAACCCCCAAAACAATGTTAACCTTGTTAAGCTGATCCAGAGTCCTCATTACAAAAAAATTTGCAGGCAACAGAACCAAGCATTTTAAAAAGGAGCTCTTGGTATACAGAGCAAAGAATTTGGATTATTTTTGTTCCATTACAGAAAACTTATATTGCTATGCAATAGAACAGGAAGCAAACAGTAACCGCCTCAGTAGTTCTGGATAATTAGTTACCTAAATTCTCTGAGGTGAACAAAATGTACTTAGATGGCAGAACATTACTGCTTGTGTGCTGAAACAACAGAGTAATCTCGGTTGAAATGAAAACCACAAATACAGGAGGAAAAAGTCATGTTTAAAATCATTAGTCTTTATCAGTAAAGTACAACTGAGTTCCCTATTAGAGTAACAGTTTTATTAAAAAGGGGATGATACTGCTTATATTAGCTAGCCTCAGATATCAGATTTCAACAAACTTTAGCACTGTAGACGCTATTAAAACATCATTATTAGAGCTGCCATGCTTGAATGATTTAAACTAAAGTGAATTTCACGTATTTGTTGGAAGACAGGAATAATAAATACTAGAGCTCAAGCTGGTAAGAACTGACCTGAACTTTGCAGACAAAAAGTTAAGATATTTTGTCCCAAGCGTTGCATAAGAGTGGGGTTAGTGAAAGTCCTGTGCCTGCTGAAATCCTGCTGGAAGAGCTGAAATGGGACTGAGGAGGGTCAGGAGCCTCTCAGGGCTGATGCCATCCATGCCCCTGCATGTGCATGAAGAGGTGCTGTTACACCTGGTGCACGTTCCCAGGGCAAAGCAGGAGAGCATTGTGGAATTACCCCTTTTGGGGCAGATCCCTCAGTCCCTATGGACATGATGCCCTGACTGTGGTGTCCTAAGGTGTGCCTGTGCTTAAGGCTTGTTCCTATGGCTTAAGAGAAAAATGCACACCAGGGCAGCGGGATCAAAGACGGAGTAATGGGCATCACCTAATGCTCCTGCACCAATTATCCTGACAAACTGCAGATGTCTTCAGAGAACACATTGCATTTATTTACTGATTCACAGCAGCTCTGAGCAATTTGCTATCACACAGCCACCTCCTCTGGTCAGGTAATGCTGGGTATCTCCCACTTATGGTGAAGGCAAATCAAGGAAAAACGAACTGGTTCCCAAAAGGCAAATTCTGTTTCCATCACTGTTACTGCCCTCCTAATGTTCCTGGGATTGGCTCTTTGATAGTGTATCCATACAAAATTTTCATATACAATCTACCTAAAAATCTGATTTGTGGCAGGTTTGTTCTTACTCGAGTTCTCAAATGTGGCAAGTACTTTGATAAAAAGAAGATAGCACTTGTTACATTTTGCACTCTGCCACCATGTAATGATACTGCATAAAGATGGTTTTGATTTTTCAATATTATAATCAGAATAAAAAAATAAAATATATTTGAAGATTATGTCTAAAATAAAATAAAGAAGTACCATCAAGAAGAGAGGTGCATATTAACATTCATTTTGATTTCTTTTGGTATATTATTCCCTCTGAGCCCTTATGTATAACTTTAGGTTTGACCCCATACTGAGATTTCCAGCTCTGCTTGTCACAGGGAATTTGGGGCAATTAATGTCTTGAAAGACTGTGCTTTTAGAATAATCAGGTCAGGAACTTTGTCTTTCTAAATACTCTGCTATTTCTCAGGAATATCTGTGGATTCTTGAAATAATAAGTTACAGTAACACTGGGCCAGATCCTCAGCTGGTGCAAAGTTGGCTTTTCTTCATTAACTTCAAAGGGACTATGCTGATTTACACCAGCTGAGGGAAGATGTGGCCCACAGTGTCCAGGTGGATTTAAATCATACACATGAGAAATACCTCAGTACATCCAGGTCTGTACTGAGGTTGAACATAAAAGGCCCGAGTAGCGGGAAATCCATCCCTTTTTATTTTTAAATGCTCAAATGTTTACCAGCTGACCTTCCCCTTTACTGCAGATCTGGGAATCAAGGTGCATACAATAAAGCTCAAACCAATCAACTGCTTTCAGCTGTTCTTGTGCAATGAATTTTTAAACATTTGATCATTAAGACCAATCTATATGCAGGTCAGTTTTCTGAACAGGATGGGAACAGTTTGGGAGCAGATGCCAGGGCACTGACTCATGAAGAGGGACTGTTAAAATAACACAGAGAGCACATTTATCTTGGGCCACCCATCAGGTGAACACTACCAAGACTATCTCTTTGCTGGATGGATGTACAGATCAAGATAGTTAATCTCTAGCAGAACACCTTTATTAATTGAATGGCAGCATACTGTCAGGGGAGGACTCACCAGCCTTGAAGTGGTTATCTTATCACAAAACAACTTCTCTGCAGGTTTTGGTCCTTCTCCAATTGGTAAATTCTCTAGAAATAGCACTCCATGCTGCTATTTACTCGTTTATTCCACAAAACTGCCTTGCAAATGCTCATAAATGTGTGGAAAAATTTCAGCTGTGACTGTTTGTGATATGTTCACTTCCAACACCTACCACTCTTAATTCACACAATTTGTGGTGAGCAGCAGCCTTGGGCTATTGATGCCTACCTCCAAATCACTTCAGTTTTATCAGTGGGTCACTGGCTGTATCCAAAGGCAACAGGACTTAGGCAAACTGTAGAGAGATAGAATGCTGATAGAATGCTTTGGGTTGGAAAATCATCTCATTCCAACCCCCTTCTAGTGCAGGGAAACTTTTCCTGAGACTAGGTTGCTCTAAGGCTCATCAAACCTGACCTCAAGGTTCACAGTCATGGGCAGCCTAAGGTGGGAGAAGAGCAGGGAACTGTCACAAGTCCATTTGGAGCTAATTAAGCTTGGATGGTCTTTGGACACTCAAGAGTAGTGTTGAATGGCTTAAAGTCTTTTGTTTCCTTGAGATGAATATGTATTATATCTAGTCTTTATTTAAAGCCCTGTAGCTTTGAAGCTAAGGGAGAAAGCAGGCCAATCCTGGCAGGAATAGCTGGGGATATTCCATTTTTATTTCTTGTATCTGTTGAGGGGATGATAACTGAATCTTGCCTGATTTTATCAACTGTCTTAGAAGACGCTTTCAAAGCCAGAGCTGCTGTTCTAAAAACACATTTCTAATCATTGTACAGGAATATTTTGCAATTTGCAGTTTGTCTAATCTATATATTCATTGATTAAATTTCATTTTTTTCCAGTTCAGTGCTCATAACTGCCACATACATGGTTGCATTTGTACAGAGGTCTTTACCTGCAAAGGGTGTTGAATGTAAACAAAAACCCCTAAACACCATCCAGCTAAGCTGCCACCTTGGTGCCTCTGTAAACACCAACCAAACCATCAGAAGGGCCCAACTGAAGTGTTTGATTTGAGAATGACATTTAGAAGTCACAAATATTTCCTTTCAGCATTCTCCCAGTTCTACAGCTGCTTCAGTTCTGGCATGTAGCCAATCAATTACCCCAAAATACCCCCAAGCAAAACCTGATCATGCTTGTTGCTAAACCTGAGCCCTCAGAAGATGTCAGCACTGGACTTGAACTACTTGGAGAATTTTAACAAAATTTTTTGGAGAGCATTTTCAAGAGCTGAAATCTGCCAAGGTTTTTTTATCCAGACACCGTGACATGCTGGTAGCCAAACTAGAGAATATTTGTTTAACTCAAACAATAACATTTGGGTCAAGGTCAAAGAACCAGTTGAACAATATGACTTATTACTACTGCAGGCTGACCCCAAACCATACTTGCAACAGCATGGAGCAACGAGGAATAGGAGACAGAAAGCTGAAGGGGCAAGTCTCGTTCTCACTCTTGCCAAACACATCACCTTGGCAAGTCCCCCAAATTGTCTGTGCCTCAGTTACACTGTCTGAAACACTGAGATAATAGCAATAGTCAACTTTGAAAAAAAAGTGAGAGATCCTCAAACAAAAGCAGCGATAAGTGTGAAATATTCATTATAATATTAAAGAACAGATGGCCAAAGCAGAGATCCAGTTAAAAGGACTGCACAGAGTTATAAGAAAGCTCTTGGTGTGACGTATGCGCTTTACGATGTGCATTCCCTCAGACAATACATGATGAGTCGGCTGCAGCAGTTTATGTTCTGGATTAGAGCATACGCATAAATAAAGCTACGTTTTTATGTGATCCCAACAAATAAATGGGAAGCACGGACAGGAATGTCTAGCTGATGGAAAAATGAGACACCACAAACAAACCACAGCTTGATGATAAAAAAAAGAAGTCTAAGATTTATATGGCACAGCTGGCTATGTGTAGTGCTTTTGTAAGTCTACAGCATCTGGTCACTTGTTTTAAATGTCTGAATAGATAGAGGCCTGAACCTTGCACAACTGTGGAAAAAGAGGCAATGTCTTATGGTAAACCACACAGCCATGCATTGCACAATCCCCTGGTGCATAAGGAGGTCTCCTGCACCACAGAGAATGGCTGTCAACTGCATGTCTGTCCTGCAGTCAGGGTATCACAGACATCCACACACCTGTGTCTTTCTGAACAAGCTGTGCTGGAACTGGAGCATGTCTTCTGGAAGGACATTCAAGCTCAAATGTAGGTGACAACAATTTTACCGTTTCATTTCTGTGAGCTCCACTGAACTAGAGTTATGCTGACATACATCACTGAAGAACCTGGCCCGTCGTCCTTCAGCAGCTCTAAGAAACCACCCCAAAACACCCCAGATGTCCCTTTAGGAACATAGATGGTGCTTTTTCATCAGTAAAAACAGGGTGAAATGATAAATGCTGTTGCAGAGAGAGGAGGAAATGGACCCTCTTCATGTTTTCCTTGCAGATTATTCAAGCCTTCCATTTTTATCAGATTATATTTTTTACCTGAATTTTCAAGAGACATTGCACAACAAGCTGTGGGAGAAATATATTCCCAGCTGTGGTGTGAGTCACTCCACAGAAGGAGGGAGTAGAGCTTTTTGAGCTGCAGGGCAGCACCACAGCAGCAGTAGGGTTGGCCAAAGGGTGCTGAGAAGGGAGAGAGGAAGGTACATTTTACGTCTGTATATGGAAAAAAATCAATGGAAAGTCAAGAGGTTGAACGAAAAGAATAATAAAGTAAGTGCAGCAGGAACACACTGAAGACAGCTAGATAAATCCCAAATCTGTGCAACGTGCAGCAGTCAATGGAAGAAGTTTCTAAGACTTAAAAATATTTCCACAGCTTTTAAACCAGCCATGCTCTCACTGGAAAGGTAAGTTGTGGTAGACCCAACCTCCTATTTTTTAAAAGTTTCACAAAAACGCAAAGGTTTGTGCTCCCTCTGTTGGCTTTAGGAAAGAGATTTGGGTTGGTTTTGTTTTCCTCACAAATATCATCCTTCATTTTGTTCTGACATCAGTGAAAGGACAAAAACGCATTTGTGTGACGAGATGTTATTTACACTGAAGTTTCTCTTGTTTAAACAAGAAAATGGACGTGCTAATTTCAGCTCCATCCCAAATGCAAAGAAAATGAATAAACATTTCATAAACCAACTGCCAAACTGGAGGAAGATTAAAGTATTTCAGTACTTCAGAAGGAAATACTGCAACCAAAAGAGAGATAACACTGCACACACAAAGTTATGTCTCATACATGTCAGTTGGTATCTGCAACACTGTTCAAAAGTTTACTGAAGCCTACATGCTCGAAAATGTGTATTGCTCATAGTATTTGCCACTGCACCTACTTTTTTTTTTAGCATTGAAAAAAGAAGTTTAAAACTGGGTAGCATGGAAAAGCACTATTGCAAGACAGACCTAGATGAGTGTAAGTCTGAGATGATATAGAAGATGAATAAGAAATAAAGTGTGACAGAAGGATGGATCAAATTATTTCAATTTTTTTCCTCTGGTGTTAATTATTTACAATGTATGTTTCTTATCTACAATCTGTTTTTCACTGCATCTTTATTCAGCACAAGGGAGCCCTGATCTTGGTGGGTTTTTAGCTGCTACTTGCAACACAAATACTAAAATATGATATTAGAGACTCTTGTTCAATTATTAATTTTTAGGAAGAGAATGTACAGTCATTATTTGCAGAATATGAAATGGTTTTGGTTTAAATAACACTAATGACTTAGATGCTTGATGGAATTAAATGGCAACACTTTGGCCTGAGAGGAGGCTGAATACAAGGTCTCTGTGCCTAACTCATGACCTTACCCAAAACTCCCAATTTGAATGAGGGAAAATGGATTGGTGAGGCACTGCTACATGTCAGATGTACCATTTGGTTTGGTAGACTTGAAAGTAAAGGTGGCTTTCCAGCATCCACCCATAACCACAGACTAAGGCATGGCATTAAGGCTAAAAACTACCAGGCTATGTAACTACTATATAACACAGCCATGGAAAAGGTGGCCAGCCAATCCTCAGCTCTGAGTATTTTTTGACAGCAGCACCAGTTCAGCCTCCCCTGTTTGAACTGCTGGCCCCCCATCCATCCCCTCCCTGCCTGGCTGAACTTGTTTGTTGCTGGCTCCCAGCCCAAGGCTTGTGACACTGCAATTAAACCAGGGTGGCATGTGGAATCTGTAGGTATTTTAGCCATTTTGCCAAAGCTAGAAAAATCCTGACTGAACTGGAACAGGAAAACAATTTGCTGAAATATCACCTGGAGCAGGAAGTTATTAGATGCTTGAGTGACTTCTAGAACAGAAAACTATGTATGAATATGTACACGAGGCAAAACAGATGTTGTCTTGACCTCTGCACACTGGAATCTTATAGCTGTTCTGTTTACTCTCTGCTGTCCATAATGCATCTTTAAGCCAGGTGCTGCCACTTATCAGGTATCTACATCTCTTGTTTAAACAAATGTTAACTGAACTTGACAGCAAAGGGGACCCCTGCAGCAAAATCAGCAGAAGACAGCTTTAAAGCTACCTTCAGTTCTCACTCCTGAAATAACTGAAGTTTTGTGTGACTAGGTAAGGAGTGAGGGTAGAAAGTTAAACTTTTGACCCCATCTCTATGGGGTTTCATGCACCATCTGCCTAGCTCTTCTCTGGCAGGGTGCAAGGTTCAGCTTTGCAGGCAGGAGGAGAGCTGGTCTTCAAGAGCTGGCAGGAGCTGTGGCATGGGCTCTGTCCCCTGCCCATCACCTTCTCCTGGGTCCTTTGTCTTCTAGGGCCATCATTGTAACTCCTGCTCACATCATAACTACTGCTGGCATCATAAAATGTTCCTTGCCCCATGACTGCCTCCATCTGCTTCCCCCAGGGCCACATCCTTGGCTCCATTGGAATGAGCTGCAAGAAGGTTCTGTTGGCCATGCAGTGAATCTGAGAGCTGAACTCTAACTCCTCCCTTTCCCATTAGTGCAGCAGGGTGGCTCTTTTGCATTTTTATTTGGATTTTTTTAATCAGTGACAGCTCACATAAAAGCTTTAGGGCAAGACAAGGCCACAGTGCTCTGGAGCCTGGTCTTACATGAGGTCCATCACCCCGGCAGCAGAGCATCTCCACCAGGAGCTGCAGGTTTCTGCAGTCCCTGTGCCCCCTTGTGAAATCACACAACCACTGACCACAGGTGTGAAAATAAACTCTGTCACCCCTCTGTTCAGGGCAGCCCTGTAGCTGTTCAGCCATGAAGCAAAGACAACAGGCACTTAAAGAAGGTTTTGCAGGAATCTTCTGAGCCTTCCTCCTTCCCTCTCTCCTCCCAGCTCCTGAGCACACAGATGAGACAAAGGCTCTTCAGACCCCCACAAGACATGCAAGGGATTTTGATCCTGAAGATGAGGAAACATCACCACTGAAAGAAGATCAAGTTTGAGGGGTTTGCCATTAGCAGAGAGCCAGGCAGCATGGTCAAGACTTCATCCATACTTCATCATGATGAATTTGATGATAAGTACCCTTGTTTCAGAGCTGCATTACAGACTTTTTGGTACCTGGTGGAGAACAATTTAGAGGATTTTGGCACAACTATTTCACCATCCAAATGCTGCTGAGGAGATAAAGACTCTTCTCCTATAAATAGAGATAAAGACTCTCCTCCTATCAAAACTAATTTTGGATTGAAATTTGTCTTCTGATTGACTGGATTCAGTTTTTCTGAAGTGTCTGTCATTTACTCCTCAAAAATGCTTCTGGAACTCAGAGACAATTCAGCATGCATTACATGATCAACCTATCAATATTTTAATTAAAACTGGATTAAGGCAATAGCAAATAGGCACTGGTACCACTGACAACTTTGAGAACATGCTGAAACTCTGTCAGGATCCTGCTATTCAGTTGTTTATGAAGAGTTTAAGAAATCTTAAAAACTGGAGAGTGAAGAGTTGGATTAAGCATTTGAGATAAATCCCTGAAGCTGATTTCAGAAAACCAAAACAAGTGTTTGTGTAGAACCAAGGGAAGACACTTTACTAAACTTTACAAAATGGGTAATGATGTTGGTTATGTTCTAATAAAAGAGTAGATCTATCTAGTAAGAAGCATGTAAGTATCAAAAAGTCTTTTGGATACCAAAAATGGATGTGGGATGAAATTTATGTGATTTTCTCCAGACTGGGAACACTGTTTGTTCACAGATAGAGCTCAGTGCCCAAGGTCTGTCTTTTGCATCTTCTGTGAGCTGTGTCTGCAAGCGATTCCAACCAAGTGCAAAGCTAAAAGTAATTTAAAAATGCAAACATTTTGATCCTGCAGAGGCTCGGGGTGAGGACAGGCTGAAATAATCACCTGGAGAAAAACATTCACTTGAACTGTAGTTTTCTGTCTTACACCCCCTCCTCACAGCCAGTCTTTTGCCTCCTGTAAATTCATTAGAAGCCAGAAAGAGAAGAAAGATCAGGCCAAATACCTCCACTGTCACACAGAAGACAGTTTCTAGAATGCCTTCATTCCCAAGGTTCCTTCCTTAATGCCTTGCAGAAAGAAGGTCTGGTGCAACGAGAATTTGGAGCTTCTTTCATGTCACACAGATGCATACAAAGGAAAATCACTGAGGATATGATACCTGATCTCAGATGGTGGAGGTGGACTCAGCACATTGTGCAAAATGTACCACATTACTGCTGAAGCTGCTGAATATTCTGGATATGCCATATTTGTATATACAGAGTACACATATTATCCTTTTGTTTTATCCTATTATTATCCTGCCTTAATAAGCTCCCCTTTGCTTCTCTGCCACTAATATTGTTGGGAATTTCTACTGCTGCATGCTTACAGATACGTTATACACTGAAGCAAATATTCCTATGTTGGCAGGACTACCCAAGCCTATTCTAGAGGCACAAGACAAGGAGTTTATTGGGGGAAAAAAAATCTCTTTTAATGGTATTGGGAGGACTGTAATTTTGTTAAAACACTCAACTTTTCTCCCAATACATTTGTTATATAATGGGCTATAATTTTGTCTGGTATTGGAGCTTCAAAGTAATCCCAGCCTCTGAGACTACAAATTTCTTTTTACAAAGGCTATGTTGTTCACCTCAAAAAAATTTTAGGCTGTACAGAATTAGTTATGTCTGCAGGATGGCACATCTAATTTCTGCTTTAAAACAATGGCTTCAAAGAGGAAGAAATTTGCCAAACTCTGAATGAGACCGATCACAGAAACAGGTAGAACACCTTTTCCATTGAAACCCAGCAATGGATATTAGAGAGAGCAGGGAAGTGCTGTGTTAAACGTAGAGGGCTACCTAACTATCAGAGGTTTGAAATTCCCTCATGAAATAGAGTCTCATCTAGCTTCCTCTGTCACTCTGCCCATTGAACCCTGGTTGAGAAGGACAGGGGGCAAGTGAGAGTTTAGTGACTCTCTGGACACCAGCTCAGACCGTGGGCAGTGGCTTGTGTGGTCATCAAAAAGAACAAGGATGCCTGTAGTGGAAAATATAGTGAGTAATTCCTGAAACAGAGGCCATGTCTAGGCCAGGAAGGACAAAATGTTGGGCAGGTTAGGATGTTTTTGAGGATGCACAGACTTCAGCCATGACAGTCTCATTCCTCATGTGACAAACTCCGCAGTCAGCAGAACTACAGACTGCCAGAAAAAAAAAGCATCACTAGCACTCAGGAGGTTTTTAGAACAGGACAGCTTGTTCCTGCTGCAAAAGTGGGAACACTAAATGAGCTCAATAATTTCAGTCTCTAAACCTGTCGTTACCTGCCCTGCTGCTGATAGTGCTGTTATCTTGTTACTTCTGCATGCGTGCTTCCTTCCAGGATTTTAGTGTTATAGCTCTGAAAGGATATCTGGTTTGCATGAACATCACAAGACTAAAAAGATAAACTGAAACAAAACCCTCACCTATAATGAGATGAGAAGAGCCATACATTTCAATGAATGGAGGCCGTACACTCCTTGTAGACCTGAGTTTAGTTACAAAAGAGTGAAGAGCAGCACTAGATCCACTGAAAGTGTATAATTTACCAACCATTGAGGCTTTGTTAATATTCCCCTTTTACAGATTTTTTTTTGCACTGTCTGATTAGCTAATTAAAGTTGTAGGCTGTTTCCTTTCAATCAGAACTGTGAGCATGTACCAGGTGCCAAACACCATGACATGCAGAAAGGCAGGCGAGCTCAGAGAGATGGAGGGGTGCAGGAAGAGCTCAGCCCTACCAGACTACCCCACTCTCAATGGGCTAACACACCTGGTTTGGACATTAATCCTGTCCTGGCACGAGTTTCACTGCACCATGGAAAAGCAGTACAGCACTGGGTGCGACAGACAGAAAAACAAATATACCACTGGAAAAATTTCACCAGCTTCACACAAGCCTGGTCGGGTTAGATGAGAGGGACAGCCCCTAGATTAGCATCCCTTGCAGCAAATTCATCTCCAAAGAGCTCTTGTTGGATGAGCTGGCACATGAGCAGAAAAGTCAGCCTGATCCAGCTGGGCACAGCTTCTTCTACCCTGAAAATCCTTCCTGACATTTTCACCTGGAGCTGTTCACAGCATTCACCACTGAAAAGAGGGTTTTCATTGTTAACAAGAAACTGTCAGTAATGAACTGATTGACAGCCCATCATAGAGCAAAACCTGCCCCAAAATAGGTACAGTTTCCTGTGGCTGTGCAGCACTGCCTTCTGCTTAAAAGAAGAAAAAAATATTTGGAGTTCTTTGGGATCAACTGGATCACTGCTTGCTTTGTGCTGCTTAGCAAGTAACCTGGGCATGTCCTGAAAAAGGTGAGACAAATCTGAAAGCTGATTAGAAGGTACTAGATCAAGATATAAATGTACTTGATACATTTACAGATACTTAGTTTAAGATTTAAATGGAAGATGGGCTTTCAAATTCCATGTTCTGAGCTAGGAATTTTGGTGTTGCAAATCCAAAGAAGGTTTGTAGGTAAGGCTGTAACAGCACCTCCAGGATGCACTTGGCTGACCTAAAGACTGCAAATGGGGCACAGTCTGTATCAAAGTTGGCTGAGGTTAAAGATTCACACTCCTCTTCCAAAATCCCTGGAAATTACTGTTTAAATAGAATTCTGTTGAGCTACCAATTAAAAAAAAAAAAAAAAAACTGGATTGTAAAAGGCAGTGTGGTATAAAACAGGGAAATTTTTGATCTACTGGTAAGGTGACCAAAGTACAAGACAACAGGGAGGAATTGGTCCCAGCAAGGCAATCTAGGACTTCAAAATTTAAGGATAAGCTGCAAAATGCTCTGCAGAGGTACAGAAAAACCTTTAAATATTTAACTATAGTTGTTTTAAATGCAGATTGGGCTACATTTTCTTGGCATTGTGGATTTTTTTCCATTTCAAGGCTAGCAAACTTCCTGGAATCTTACCAATAGCCAAGAAAGATTTAAAAATTTGAGTAACTGTGGTAAGAATGTGTATAGATGATAAATAGGAAGAAAATATTTGGACTGTCTTACCAATTCATCCTAGTGTTCACCAATTCCTTTATCTAAAATTATGACAACTGGAAAAGGCCTAAGCTAACATTAAAATATTTAACCAAGAGTTCAAACACACATATTTTAAACACTGGTACTTATATTTCTTTTGCCCAATGGAGCTAACAATGATAGTTTGCTTACAACCAGAGGGATCCAAAAAGAAATAATGCCAACACGCTCAGCATATTTCTAAAATATTTTTTCCGCTAAAATGTGCGTCATTCCAAAAACATGTCTGAGTGGTTATATTTTGGGTGAGGAACAAAATCAAGAAAAAGTGTCAAATACATCTTTATACTACAATATTTCACACTCTATTATATAAGATGGTTGTTTACACAAGCAGAAGCTTAATATGTGCAAAAATCAAGTGGGTAAAAAACCCTTTTTATTTAGGATTGGTTAGAGCAAACCAACAAAGCTACAGGTAAACTGGGTAAGTAGTTTAGGTCAAACTGGGTCATCACAGTGGCTAAATTCTGAGCTGGCATTACACCAGTGTAAAACTCCTTCCTTTACAAAGGCTTCCACATTCATTGGACAGATGTGTAACTTTGCACATTTATTCTGTCCATCACACCTGATTTTTAACTCAGGTGACACAACCACCACTGCAGGTCCCTGCTTTGATTGCATCCATCAAACCACAAAACTATTTGTTCTCAGGTGGAGCAAGATCTGTGCATCCCTCAGGGATCAATTCACCCTTCCTGCTTCTCCTGAAGTTTGGCAAAACTGTGATGGTGCTGTGTGTGTGCCAAGCCCCTGTAAATCCCTGAGCTTCCTCTTCAGGGAGTGACTCCTTGGAGATTCACATCTACCTGTCAGTGTGCTCAAGAGCCCAGCTTCACCCTCTGCCCTGGGAAGGACTCTGCTACCAGAAGCTTCTGTGGCTGGAAATTAATTTAGCTCAATAGGTAACATATGACTGCAGGAATTTTGGCAAGAGAATTAGGAGTTAAAATAAGAGAGAGCACAGAGAAAAGGTTACAAGGGCTAGTCCAAAGCGATGCTAAAGGCTTTACATGGCTATGAATAAAAAGGAACTTGTAAATAGAGGTTTTGATAGCCTTTTTTGAGGCTTATAAGTGACATTTCCTCTACTTTAACTTACTGCAATAATAACACAGATTTGCTATGCTAAGTTTTTCTAGAAATCTTGCAGGACACTGAGAGCTGACTATAACCTATTCATCCTTTCTGCATGCAGAAGAGTGTGTTCCTGGACCTTTAAAAGTTTTCCATTTGGGGGAGTAGAAATGTCTCCTCTAAGACCCAATTAATCATTGCACGCTGTGAGGCACCTCTAATGTACAGATTTAACGAGACAAGCCTTCCTGGTTTAGTTTTTTCCACCTTTGAATAAGTACTCCTTGACACATAAAAATCAAATGTAAACAGTGCTAGGACCAAAACCCGTGTTCTTGGAACCGCACCTAATTTAGAACTGTAAGAACTTGGGAATGTTTATATTTCATCCCCAAAGTCTTCATCTGTTTATATCTAAGCTGCAATCTGAACTTAGACACAACTACAAGGCTCAGTGAAATAGGAGAGTGTTCCCTTGAGCCATAGTCCTGGAAATCCACCATCTTTTTTCTTCATTAATATCTAATCCCCATTTAGTAAGAATTTAGCTACTTTTATCCTGATGTGAAACTTCAGGGCTGCCTCTTTCACTCTGCTGCCTGCTGCTTCTAAATACAGCAGTGCTGGTGGCGGAGGTGGTGATTGTGAGTCATAAACACTCTGTCATTGTAACATGTCAGATTTGTCCAAAAGAAACATATTTTTATATCTTAGATTATTTTATTATTAGTTTAAGAAGGTTCGTTTAGCTCCTAGCAAAGCCACGAGGAAGAATTATGCACTTAAGCAGTTCTATCTCAGATGTGTAATGCCTTGCAGTCATTTAACATGCTGAGACAAACAAGAGAATCCCCAGAGTGCTCATCTACTATGGGACTTATTTCATACTGCATCAATAATGTAAATTGAGATGTGAAGATAGCTTCTTGTTTTTCTAAGGTATGATTACACTAGTGCAGACAACATCCACTCAGTTTCACTGGAAACACTGCAGTCAGCTGCCTGATAAAAACCTGGCCCATTCTTTATCTGAAAAGAAGAAAAAAATATACTATCAACACGAAATTGTTGGGAGCAGCCTGGCTTTGTGAGATCAGTTGTTTGCTGCAATGTTTTCCAAGCCCCAGGTGAAGTGTTGGAAAGCCCACTGCAGGGATTAATATTTCTCTCTAATATGACTTCAGATATTACTTTTTGTTCTCCTCAATGAACTACCCTTACTCACCTTTAATCACTGTGGTGAACAGCAATTCATATAAATAAACCTCACACAAATTAATTCAGTTGGATTTTTTGAGGCTGTAAGAGCTCACCCATGAAAAACTTGTATCATCTTACCATGATACTTTTGGACAACTGAAGGCTACTTGGAGAAAAATGGAAGTCACCAAGAAATTTTTTTTTTTCCTCAGTTTGACCTCTTATCTGCCCTGGTAAGGCATGCAGAATTATGCCTAGTTAACATCCTGGTGCAGTGCCCGTATCTGCTATTGTACAATACATCGAACAAACATAAAAGACATCAATCAAAATCCTCAAAATGTCTTTTTCTGCCAAGATGCATAAACGTCTCCTATCTCCCATCAAATTATTTTAATTACAGCTGCTGAGCTTCATAATTATTTTTAGCCAGGCTGGCTTTTCTGTTGTTATTGAACATATGATATGCAATATATTGCATTTATACATCCTACTGGATTTTGTTATAGCAGAGCGACTCCTGTAGCTGAGATGAAAACTGGTTTTGTATTATTTTGAAACCATTTGACCTTTTGCAGGAAATTTTCCAGCATCTTTAGTATCTTGCTAAAGATTTGGAGAGAGCAAGGCAGATAGAGAACAAAATTTTGTATGATCTCTCTTGTTGTTTCCTTCTATGGCTTTTCTTCTTCTCCCCAAAATGTTTCATACTGATGATTTTTTTTTCAAAAATCTTATAGCTCCAAAAACAAATAAAACTGAGAATGAAATGGACAGATTTTTACTGACAAGAGGTGCCAAATCAGGTGGTTTTTTTCATGTCTTGCTATAATCCAAGATCGTAGAGCCAGGACCTTTATCTTTGTTTTCAACTACACATACTTAACTTTGCTTCATTTTAGGCAGGCAATAAAACATAAGGTAATTCCTGAAAGAAATGAAAGGAAGTAAGCTTGGCTTGAGCTGAGTAAAACCAATTGGGTTTCAAATTTACACCAGCAAGAGCCTGTATGTTCGAGTGCTACTGAAACACATGCCATTTATAACACAACAGTAGTGATCCACTTCTGAAAGACATTGCTAAATGTGCAAGTCACTTAGCCAGGAAGAATTTGTATTGCATTTCTGAAAGCAAAATTACAATAGCTGACAAAACATGAAAGTTTCATCATGGTGGATTAGAATACGCACAAGGAATTTGAGGGAATTTATCATTACTCAACATTTCAGCTGACACTCTTTAATGCATCTTTAGGGAGCAGATTTGTCTCTGCACTCTGTAGAAAAGCTTTGTGCATAAAGAGGTTAGACTACAGAAACTTAGTAAATAATATAACAAACAGCTAGTTAGGCTCTATAGCCAGAAGAGCAAATATGTGTTGTTCTTACGTTGCTGATCCCCAAAGAAAATATCTTTCTTTACAGCTAAAACACCTGTTTCTTTGCCCAGGAACTTCCATGACAGGAAGGGATTGGCAGTTGATTTTAAGATTCCTTGTCCCTCCCTGCTTGTCATAGACCACGCTTGAGCAGGTTTCTTTACATTTCAATACATAACAGAGTGCTTGCAGATAGAAATCTTGATGCCACCTCTCCCTGTCAAGTAAGAAATGCTCTCAGCAGTTATGATTTCCAAAGATCTGTCAAAAAAAGGCCAAGAAAGGTACACAGCTGATATTTCTTAGACACAAAAGATTTAAAAAAATTAAACAAACAAACAGATGTCCTTTTGGCTGAAAAGAGACACAATGACAACTGGCCTTGAATAAGGTCAGGAAAAAGTTTAGCAACCTTAATGCATTATTAAGAAAGACACCAGAGAGGAAAGGGAGGACATTCAGCTCTCAGTCAAGTAAACACTAGTCAGAGGTACAGCTTGAAAACCCTGGGGCTAGATATAGAATCACAGGATACAAACAAACTTAGGAAAACAAACAAAATGAACTGTCCTAAGCTCATCCAGGAGCACGTGGCACTTTATGGAGACTATACTTCATACTGTAGCATAAATGGGACTTTGCAGGAGACTTTCAATGTCATTAGCTTTCCATTTATTACTCCAAGACATTTTAATTATTAAACCAAAAGAAATGCAGCAATACTTTGTGCAATCTTTTAGGGAATAGTTCTTGGCCCTGTACCATGTGTCATTAGCACACGCTGGGAGGAAACCAATTGTTTCTGCAAAGCTCAGGAGCAAAACAATAGAAGGGTGGTGAACAAAATTGAGAAAGAGGTTACTGAGGATGGACAAGACCATAAAACATCTGAAGACAAAGCTATGAGCTAGAGGTGTGACTTTGTATGAATTTATACATCTAGTTATTAAAATGTGAAGGCCACAGTCTCTAAATGAGGAACATTATTTCTACAGAAGACAAGGATATGATCCCTTCAACATAATATTCAAGTATTAAGCTCTGAAATAAAGAACAAATCCATTCTAAGATGCTCAGACAAGAGTACATATAGCAGGTGCAATTCTGTATTTCAGCCTGCTGTTGCCTCTGTGAGAATATTGTGGAGTTTTGGATCCTCACTTTGAAAAGTACATTGAAAAATTAGGCAATTATTGTAGAAAGTCATAGGAAACATTAAAGAAATTGAAAAAGATGCTGTCTCATGGAAAAGCTCATTTAGCCTAACTCTGACAGGATCACAGAGCAACTTTATCACAGTCTGTAGAAATTGGATAATGCACTTAAAGAAAGTTCCCTGACCACTTGCCAGTCTCATCTCAGGTTGCAGTGGATCCTTGGTTGCTGGAAGTTTTTAAACTGTGATTTTAAGACTTAAACTAACCTAAAAATTTTGTCTGTTTCTAGCATTTTCAGGCCTGGGTTACACAGGAAGTCTCAGTGACTGCATATGGTGCTCCCCTCTGTCCTTACTTGTGTTTTACTGCCTGGAATTTCCAGATCTCACTGATGATCCTGAGCATTTTTGATTTGTAAGAAGCCCATTAAAAGTCCGTGTGCTACAGCATTAATTCATACCTGTCACCCATCATGGGCAACTGCTCCCAGCATCAGCAAATGCTGCACAGTAGGATTATCCTAGGATCAGTCTTACCCTTCTGCACACAGTCACCCTGTTCTGCTCCCACTGGATGTGGGCAGGTGCTGCTTTTCAGCACCTGGGATGCCTTTGCACTAAAAGAGCTCAAATTTTTTCTGGATAGGAAAGATCTGCCACTGATCCCAAACTCTCCTGACCCACAGAGAATATTCATCATACCATCTCCAGAAAGGATCCCTGGAGCACACCCTCCCATCCACCTCTTGGGAAAGCAAACAAATGAGGATGTGGCCCCACACCCTACGATCATATATAACACTTTTAATCATCTTACCTATGAAAAGTGCCATGTAAGCTCTTTTTATCTCCTGGCTAGTTTCATATTAATATATTAACTCCCTGCAACTCGTGACTACTTCCAGCTAGTGCCAGAGAAATAGGAAACTGTTTAGATGCATTCTCCTGTTCCTATGGCAAAAATCAAAGAAAAGAAAGGCGAAAGTATATTACAGAGAATTGAAAACAGGTACCTTTTATTAATGTAGCAGATAATGCCGTACAGTTCACTGTTCTTGTTTAATTGGGCTACATATTGATTCGATTGTGGCAATGGAACTAGACAAATGTTCCTTAATTACATTTTAAATTCAGCTTTCTGGGGTTGGAGGTGCTTTTGAGAGCGACACGAAGCTGCAGCCTCAGCGCAGCACGGGCTGACTTAAAGTTGCGCTAATGCTGAGCGGTTGTGCCCAACACTGAACCATGGCAAAGCCTTCATTAAAATAGAAAGCAGCTCTGTAATGATATTTACATGACATTCAAAGCGCTCTTTGTTCTTACCATAAAATACATTCCAGATAATTCCACGCTACCAACCCTAGTTCCCATTATTCAATTTTGCGATTTTTCTCATGTAAGCAAAGTTTTTTTTGTAACATGTTCGCTAATTATTACTTTTGTAGGGAAAGGTTCAGGAGTATTTAGGCTTCTAGGAGAGTGAAGACAAATGCATTATAGAAATAATGCATTTAGCCTCCAGGAGTAGCCCTCAGCTCACTTATAAAAGCTCTTGCCAGTCAAATCTACAAAATACGATTTGATTCAACTCTGGGGGAAGAAAGAGAAACACTTGCCTGCCTTCAAAGTTCAAGCAAAGATGCTTGAATTGCAGCTGCCAAGATGGGAGGTGGCAGAAAATGGAGGACTTGAATCTAGGGGGAGAATAAGTAAAAAAAATATTTATACATTCTGTCGTTCAGCTCTAATTGCTTCAAAGATTATTTATTTTTCATTTTTTTTGGAAAATAGCTTGCAGCTTCTTAACATATTTTTCAAAGAAGGAGCTGGAAGGCATAATAAAAAGCAAGCAGGGATATGCTTTCTGAATAGACTGAAATAATTAATGTGAGAATGCTTCCGCTTGAGCATTTTTTATGAACAAAAAATACATTATTTTTGCTTTTAAATTGGAGATAATTTGTTACACGGAAGTGGTGGTTTCTTTAATCTTGAAATAATGCTAATTGCAATGGTATTTGGGATCTGAATTTTTGCAAAACTATTCCCTCGTTTGCTGCCGACATAAAGAAGTTACTTGCAGACTTCAGAGGCTCGTGGCACAGCCTCACTTTGTTTGCCTCTTGTCCCTCTTGGTTTTCCAGCCCCAAACCTCATTACTCCCCTGATTTGATTATGTGGGGGTTTCATCTCCTCTAGCTCACAGTCACTCCACCAGCAGCTGGTTGGAACAATCCATGGTCCAAACACAGTCATCTTAAGGTTCTTCATTAAGAGCAGCTCTTCCCAGCTCGTGACCAAAGCTCACAGTCACAGCTAAGCCCAAAGGAACAACAGCATCTCCCCAGACTACACCACACCACAGCACATTTCCAGGAGAAAGGTAGGAAGGCTTTGTCTGTTTATTTTCCACAGAAAAGCAGCTTTTACTTATTTTACTGTGGAATTGCCGGGGAGCTTAGTCATGGAGCTGCACCGGGCACCTGCACAAACACAGACAAAAAGCAAACCCAATCCTTGTCCCAAAATCCTGTAGTCAAAGTGTATCTCCGGTCAGTTAAAGGGGTGTGCCTGGACACCTTCTTAGCACCCCTTTGATTTCAAATCAAGGTCAGTTTGATTTAGCAGAGAGATGGATCCTGAAGCTTGAGGTCCTGCCCCCTTCCTTTCCATGGGCTCTTCCCGGAGGTGTTTGCCACACCGTGGGGCCACACGGCAGGAATTCAGTGGGTGTATTTACCTGCTGGAAAGCAAATGCAGACACTGTTTCTGCAGCCACAGAGTTTCATTTGGCAGAGAAACAGGTGCTTATCCACCAGGCAAGGCCGGCACTCCCTCGTCTGTACTCAGGGCTGAGCACGCAAACAGAAACAACGCGCTGCAGGTACACGGATGTGCCGTGTTCCTTTCTCCAGGCATCTTCCATTATTCAGCATGTTTTCACCACTGAACAACAAATTGTTAGTGGTATAACAAGACAGGAACACATGTTTGGGTACGGTGTGCTACCTGCAAAGCCTGGCAGTTGTTCTGCTGAGCTGCAGTTCCCTGCTCTGACAGGGTCAAAGCAGCAGCCAGGACAGCAATGAAGTTTCTGGTGGGGTTGAGAACAGGTAGATGAAAGCCTGTTGCATTTTTCAAGGAATGGAGATAATGAGAGTCCCTACTTTTGTGACCTTTTGAAGGGCAAATATTACTTCTCCTCCATAAAATACATATTTAGTCCAGAATAGAGATCCAGGTGAGGTCTTAGGTAAAGTGATTCCTAGGTTCTAGACCTGAGTTACCAGCAGGCTGACAGTGTTATTCAATGTGATCAAAGGAAAGGCAGGGAGCAGAGGGAAATGATTATAATGAAATTTTTTTAGCTGTGCCGAGATTAGTGGTGAGCAAAACATCTGCAATGATATGTCAGGAAAACAGACTGAGCTCTTATTTTGAAAAGTATTATCTGGGTCTGAGGTAGGAAGATGCACAGACCTGTGAATCATCAGCATAGACGTAGTAGTTAAATTCGTGTTTTAAGATGAAGATGGATAAGGCCAAGCCTCTAAAATAAAATCAGAAATAGATTTGAAAGGTGAACCAGCAGAAAACAGAGATGTAAGACTAAGAAACAAGTTTTAAGAAGGGTGGGCATGAAGGATATCAACAGTTCAAGGTAGTCACAGGTTCTAGGAAGCTTATTCCTGGTGCACCTCTCTGCCCTACAGCAAGATCAATTATCCTCCTGTCTTTCCTTTCAGAAGTCTGTCTGCCCTGCTCTGGATGGCCTCCAACAGTGGAGATCCCACAGCCTCTGCAGGCAGTCTACCTTAGTGCTTTATTATCCTGATTGTTATGAAAGTTTCCTGATGTCTAACCGGAATCCTTCGCTGTAATTTAAGCCCATTATGTCATGTCCTTTCCATTATGCACAGATTGTTTCTGTCTTCCCTGACGCTGTTTCTTCTGTAATTACTTACATGTCCCCTCTCAAGCGCTTATTATTTAAGCTAAACAACCTTGTTCAGCCAATCTGTCCTGCTAGCTCAGGGTTTTGAGATGTTGTGTTCTCTCCAAGCAAATCACAACTTTTTTTGAAATAGGGAACACAACCCAGGAAAAGGGCATGTACAGAGAAGGGATAACTTCCCACCCCTCCCAGTGATGGGTGTGTTTAACACTGCATGACACAGCAAGATGTCACCTGGACCCTCAGCCGGGCTGTGATCGGTGATACCAAATCAGCCAGGTTCTTCCTGTGTGTAATTGGGTAGCTTGTTATGCTTAAATACCATTGATTTGCACCCATAAGGCTTCTATTTCTTTGCTCAAATGTGTCCTCCCAAACTTGCCCTAAACCAGAACAAGCTGTAACCTGGCCAGGAGTCTGTTCAGAAAGATCATTTAGCTGAGGATAGAGTGCATCTGTCCTCTGTATTTCCTACACATTGATTTTTGGTATTGCTCCTTTGGAGAAAATGATAAAAAACTATCAATCTAGAATCAAATTATTTTTCCATCAGACTTTAATGCCTATTGCATCTGGGCCCAGAAGATGTTTTAAATTTCTGTTATTTACAGACTTCTGGAGTCTGTGAATATTCAGAATGACATTCTGTAAATAATACTTCCCTTTTTTTTTTTCCTGCAAATTTCTGTCTGGAAATAAGACACTCCTCTATTTTACATGTTTATATTTGTTTAAAAATATGAGCCTTGGTGTTTTGAATCTATCAGTCTCTGCAAAAATATTTTCCATTACTAAAAGTGCATATTCATGCTTTTTCTTATCTAAATGTTCATTTGAGAAAACATCTACAGGAAAGTATAGATTTCCAACACATGCAGGGGCCTAGCATGACTTTATATTGTCCCCAAAGCATTTGTCCCATCAGACACTCAGAGCAGCAGCTGACTCTGTTGGAGTAAAACAGCCTACATTTATAGTTTCCTTTTTATTTTTTCTAGCTATTAGCCTAGAAGTCTACTCCTGTTGGCAACCCTTACTGCTGTGTAATAATTTACCAGCTACCAGCACCCCAGCATGCCTGTGATGGTGTAGTAGCACAATCATTAGTTTCTATTCTGCAGTGGCAGGATGTGACAGGGAGTCTACGATTTCGGATGATTCTGGTGTCAACTAACTGTGACACTCCATCAAACCCTGCATCCTTAATGTCATGGAGAGTTACATCCTTTCATGGGTGATAAAGCCTGGGCATTCTGACAACCCTGGTTTAAGTGTCCTCGTTGGCCTCGCTAGGCTCATGTCACTTCATTGTTTTATAACTTAAATTGTCTCATATTGAAAATGAGGATTCAATTTGAGATTTTATTGTTAACCTTTAAGGGCCTTGGAGCTCAAAGTCTACTCAAGAGGTAACTGAAGTTTATGCTCCAATTCTTAATCTACCTTCAGTTACAGACTTATGCACACGTACCCCATTGCTTCCTGATAGCTGTCTGAAAACTTTCCAGTTTTTAGTGACAGAATGGAATGAATGTGGATCTTCAGCTGTTCTCAGGGATGTTTTTAAAGATGGGTTCATTTTTCTTCTGTTTGTTTGAATCTTGCCACTTGTTTCACCTTAAAATTTTATGTTAGATCTGGAAAGAATTGTTCTTGCCCTGCCTCCTCTTTGAGGAAAATGCTGTTAAAAAACAAAAATTCAGTGAAGCTTCCAAAGGGCAAATGCTAACTTTTAAATTGAAAATGCTTTAAATTTTAGTTTATAACAGGAATCTTCTTTGTTCTTCAAGTGGTCATTTTTCTTTTTATTAAAACCTGTTATTATCACAGAAAGCATTGCTCTTTGTGAAATAACATTTCAGTAGTCAAAACCCCAATTTTCCCTAAGGAAATATTTCAAGGGAAAACTTTTTACATGCCCTACTTAGCACCAAGTCTTCCCATTTAAACACCTCCACAAGTGGCCAAAGTTTCAAAAGAGATGCTCTTCCACTTAGGCACCTGAAGGAAACGTTTGAATTCTGAGCAGCTTTTGAAACATCAGGCCACCTTGTTTGAGGTGTGCGAGAGAAAGACGTGCCCTTTTCAAGATGTAGCTCCAATGATGGGTCCTTAAGAACTTTTGAAAAATTCCTCTTTAAGGAAAAGAGGATTAGATCAAGGCGTGAATATTCCAGGCATAAATACAGCTATAATTCTGAAATCCACCCCTATTGCACGTGTTTATATGGCATTACAGCTTGCTTTATCTTTGTGTTTTCAGTGCAAGTGCTTTACATACGGACTTGAATGGATTACAAATCAGCTGCCTTCAGAACAGCACAAAAATTTTTGCTGTTGGGAAAGGTGTTGTTTTTGTTGCACAGAAACACACCTAATTTTGCTTGTGCAGTTGATCTTTCTTGAGGCCAGGGCTGACATCCAGCATGCCATTAGGTATGGAAAGAGGTCCATCGTGCTCCAAGCTGGCAGAGAGCTTGCAAAAACTAAGCTTAAAGAGAAGTGGAGCCAAGCCAATCCCACTGTCAGCTCTCAGATCTACTCTCCTGTTCTTCCCCTGGAACAAGTAACCTTTTACCCTTCCATTTTGTAAAGCATTAACTAAACTCTTAATTAGGATTATTTTTTCCCCGCTGGAAAATGCATTAGCAAAGATTATAGTCAAAGCTTAGAACTGTTTTCTCTTTATCTGGTACAATATTGTTGTGGAACAACCAAGAGGTCCTCAGAACTCTCTACATCAAGATGATGTGCAGTATTTGCAATAATAGCTCAGAGAATACCATGAAACCAATTTCTGTCATGCTAAAGAACCCTCCTCCTTCTTTCTTTGTGTCCTCCCTCCCTGTTTTAATTCTGCCATACCATGACCCATCAAAGTCTTATTTTTCCTCAAATAATCAGGTCTGGCCACTTCACAATAAATCAAACTGTTGCTGAGAATATTAGCTTGGATTCACTTCATGGGATGCTAAGAAAATGTCAAACTTGAGGAAGTTTTCCTTCCATTTCCACAAGTCAACAAAACCTCATTGTCAATAACATCAAGGACTGTTGACAGACCTAATAAAATCAACATAGATTTATTTTCAGTGTCCATTGCCAAGTAGAGATCAGCTAGAAATAACCACCCCTATATTAAACACGCATCTAAAGCCAACACGGTAGGGGTGAAGGATGCTTGTGAAAGACATAAACAGCCTTCTCCTGCTTGCATCATCCCAGAGATACTACAGAGATTAAAAATTCCTGTCAATATACGGGCTAAAATCACCCACTGTGAACAAACTCATGAATTACAAAGAACTGGCCATAGCATCAACAAACTGGAAGATTTTATCATCAGAGCACTTTGGTGGCTCCTGTCTGCTGTAAAGTCTTGTCACACCAACCCCAATGAAGCCAACGGCATCAAACAAAAATGCAGCAAGGGCACATGTGAAACTGGGAGGGAGGTTTTCCCATACATCCCTGCTAGGAAGACAGAAAGGCTGTTTTTGTGCTGCAATCAGAAGGGTGATCTGATAAAGCACTTTGCTGAGAGCCCTTCTGCAGAGATAAGCCCATCTGCTCCAGAAACAATGCATGCGGAAAAACAAGGCAAACACCAAACAAACAAACAACCCCTGACTCATCAGGATGTATGAGTGAGGAGTTTAGACTGGATATATTTAAACTGAGCACCAGAGCTGTTTCCCCTATGTACATACATGCATATATGTATATATTTATGTATGCTGGCATATAATTATTTTCAGATGGTCAGTGCATTTCAGACACTGGACACAAACTGATTTTCCTGCTGTTCCTAGGTGCTGCATTTAGAAGTGGCACTACCTTGGCTGCTTTCCAAACTCCACAGATCTTCCTGAACTATTAACCTACTCTTCAGTGGAGAAGATAAGTCAGGTGATGAAAAAGAAGAGCACTAACATGTTCTCTTCGATTTTGAGTAGATCAGTTCAACCGAATTCAGCTGACTCACCCGGATTACCAAGGTGAGGGTGGAGATGCTTTTCCACTTTGGCTCAGAGACAGTTTTGTTGGGAGCAGAGCTGTCTCCTTTGAGGGCTGCAAAGTCTCTGCCAGCAGTACATCTACTACTCATCAGCTAAACCATCAGTAAACATTGACACCAATGAGTTCCTAATTTGGAATTATTTCCCCTGTATGACACAGCTGGAGTGTGCTCATGTATTTCTTGATGGGAAATAAGGCAAAACCCATGGGTTTGTAGTTTGGCTTCTACAAAACTCCAGTCATTCTCAGCTGCTTTGAAGAGACAAAACACTCCTGGTCAAAACACTCCTGACCTATGTCTGTTATCTCATTACCAAAATTTTGGCGATTGCCTCTATCTGTGGCTCCTGGTGAGTGACATTTCATCAGCTGACATTAAAGGGCATACAGAACAATATTAAACTTAAAATTAAATTTAATAATTTAAAAATTTAATGATGAAATAATTTCAATAAAATAATTTAATAATAACATAAAAGTTTAATTTTCATTTAAATTAAAGAATTTGAAACTGACAAATGCAGGCATTTCTTAAGTAAGAATATAAGAAAGGCCATGAGAAGTGGTGGAAAAGATCTTTCTAGCCTGGTATTTCATTGCTAGGCTTGAAGAGGAGAGGCTCTGGGGAAGGTGTACCTGAAGAAGACAACCCCATGATGCCTACTGGGGATGCTCCTGAGGTGAACTGCAGCAAACTGCAGAAGTGTTGTCAGGAACAGATTTTCTGTTGCACAACGTTTAAATCTGATATTAGGAAGAAATGCTTCCCTGTGAGGGTGGGGAGACCCTGGGACAGGGTGCCCAGAGAAGCTGAGGCTGCCCCTGGATCCCTGGGAGTGTCCAAGGCCAGGCTGGACAGGGTTTGGAGCACCCTGGGACAGTGGAAGGTGTCCCTGCCCATGGAAGGGGGTGGAACGGAATGAGCCTTCTCACCCAGGCCACTCTGCTTCTATGATTTTGGGACTAAGAAATAAAGATTTTTCATTCATTTAGACATCTTTGTGTTTGACCTCCTGACTAAACAAAACACTGGCTTGGCCTACCTCTTTCACTTTGTCTACTTTCTTTTCAAATTACTCTCAGTAACTTTTATTAAATGATTACACATACGATTTAAAAATCACCTGGTTTGCTAAATACCATCATCTGCCTTCCAGATAAAAACCAATAATCCTTGGTGTTTCAATCTAAAATTTAATTTTGTCTCTGAATTTATTTTAATTTCCTCAGCACTTCTGGATTGCCCTTATTACACATAGCAAAAATCTTATTTCCAGTCTGGCAGTAGTCCAGAAGTACCTGCAGCCTTAAGAAAAGGATTTTCTCCTCCACACCTTGTCCCCATCCCCTTTTATTGCCACAGAGGACTGATCACCCCTGGATGGACAGATGGTCCCCTGGATGGCTCCAGTAGGTGCTGAAGAGTTTTGAAAGGCAGGACTCCTGCTATGCCTGTCCCATTTCTCCCTCCTGTGCAGGCAGCCACAGTGGTGAGCAGTTCAAGAGCAGTTTTCATTTAAGCAAAGCCAAAGTAAAAAGATTGGAGAGTAAAAATGACACTAAAGTACTCCACAAACCCCAATTCTCCACTTAAAAGTGGTCACTCAAAGGCACTACAGGGGTAATAGCAGAAATGCCTGGCCATTATCCTGCCACATTGCTGCTCTCTCCTGTTCTGTCTCTGTTGGGACTGATCCTATTAGTTCCTTTAGGAAAGCAGAGATGTGATTGCAGAGCACTTTTGTGAGGTGGCCAGGGCAGGGACTCCTTTCTGCAAGGCTTATAAATTCTTGAGCTCTGTCCCAGAGGTAAATAAGTCACTGCAGTAGGGAATAATGCTCATCCATCAGCCTTCTGCTCTGCAAGTTGTGTGGTATCATTTGTGTGGGGCTGTGACTTAAAAACCTCAGATTTTTTTGATGGTCACAAATGGACTGGAAAGAGCAGATGCATTTTTCACAGTAGTTATTGCATGTCTGGAAAAAAGATTGCTGAGGCAAACAGCAAACTACAAGGATCAGAGTCATCTCTGCTATCTAAAAAGGGGCTTAAACGCAGTGAGAGCACACGCTGGATGAGATTTTCCTGCTTTGTGCACTATTATAGCCTCCAATAGAGCTGTGAGAGTCCTTTCCTCCCTGTCACGGAGGCACTCAGGTTGGTGCTGCAGAAAGATGTTAAGAATCTGCAGGGGAAAACCCTGTTCCTTGTGGAAAACCACCAGGTGTGAGATAATTAAACAGCATTTTGTGAGATGACAGGTTTCTTTTCAGAAGTTCCTTCAGCTCCTGTTCCGTGCCTGCGCTGTGCAGGAGTGCAGTGCTGGGTTTGGATGGGAGGATGGTTTGACCCATGAGAGCAGACAGGAACAGGGCTGATGTCCCTGGGACATACCTGGAGGGTGGATAAAGAGGACTTGGGCTTCCAGTAAGCTTAACCCATCCACGAGAGTCAATTGATCTCTTCACATTAAAAAAAAAAGGAAAAGTCAACTTTGCGTCTGACCCGCTCACCTTCATATGACATCATGACATCTTAAAATCATAGTGAGTATTAGAAAAATTATGTTTTGAATATGGGCCTTTGTATCTTTTATCACATTCTCTCCTGCTGTGGTTATTACCTAATAATTTTTGACACTAGTGATTAAATATAAAATTTTTACATTTTATGATTCTATTTCAAATACACAATTGCCAGCATATATATCAAGGCCAAAATTAGGCTCTTCTTAAAGAGTCTGTAATTATATTTATGCATTAAAATGTCAGCTGTTTAAAATGAGTGATTTCAAACAATATTTTTATGTAATTGTTTTAAAAATCAAACTATTAATCAGACTTTATTGTCAATCTCAACTAATGGCTTGCTTTTCAATATTTTAGACCACTCAGGATGTTCTCTAACTTGAGTAATCTTCGTCAGCATTTAATCAGTTATTTAAACAACAACCACAACTCAAAACTCAGAAAACAAAATCTCCTCAGCAGCAGAACTAGGCCTAGAATAGGAGTAAAATCCATCACTGAGAAAGCACTTGGTGGTTTACAGTTCTGTGCAACACTCAAAATATGAGAGAAAGGAAAAATGAGACCTTTCTTGAGGAGGTCAGGAGCAGGAAACTTGAAATTTTATTTCAACAATGATTTATTTTTCTGGCCTCTGTTTCCTAGATCTTTTTATACACTTGCTTAGGAGGCCAGATCTCCCTTCCAGTCAATAATATATAAACAAAATAATCTTCGAGTTCTGTTCTTCCCTAAAATGGTGTTGCTTTTGCACTTAGTACATGTCACAGAGCCAAGCTGGATCCCTGAGTCAGTGAAGTTGCTGTTTACTCAAATGCCACTGGGTATACGAATCACATTTGAAGTAACGGATATTTTTAATATCCCAGATGATGAGCTCACATAGCACAATAATTTCAGGCCAATAGCAAATCCCAAGGAATTTAGGATGTGGCAGACAGTGAAGATGCCTGGCTGGAACACCTCGAGAAAAATGATTTAAAAAGAGTGGGAGTTAATTTATAAGTTTTTAAGCTGTGTGCCAAGGGAAAAATAAGTCTTCTGTACATCTGCCTACATTTTTTGGAGATCAGATTTCAGTGACTGAATGATAAAACAAAATGAAACAAAACAGGGAAGAAAAAAACCCAACAAAAACCAGATGAGCGGATTTGCATGGGAGGCAATTTATTCTCTAGTTTGCCTTCAGGAAGAAAACAAAGTGATATTGCAATTTGATAAGTACATACTTTCAAATATTACACCTAGCTCAATCACAAATATGGGTATCTGGATCTTAACTGCAACTTTTAATTCTGCTTTGACAAATTATGTAAATAAATAGACCTGGAAAGGACAAACCCTGGAAAACTAAATCTCTTTTATGTAATCTTTGCCTGAGCTTCCCCACTGGAGGCTATCTGTAAACTGGCTGTGAATTATTGCTTGTGCTTGTTTCCCTCCTGAGCAGTTCTCCAGGTGACTACAGCTGCTGTTTAAAGGAAGCACAGATTTTTGTCTATCTAAAAATGCAAAGGTGGCTGCAGCATTTTTTGTAATTTTGTCAATTATCTGGTACGATTTCTGCATTTTCTCCACTCCTTACCCATGGAATTATGTTTGAAAGAGATCACCCATGTCATGGGAATCCAATACCTTGAATTCTTCTACTAGCTCTGAGTTAACAGTACCCAGAAAAAGCAATGATGACTTAGCTACACCGCCACATCTCTCCTGGTTGCACTTGATTTCCACCCAAAATAATAAATCAGTCCATATCTGTTCATACCTGGATTGGGACATTACTTGTCCCAGTCCTGGAATTGTCCAAGGCCAGGTTGTATGGGACTTGGAGCAACCTGGGACAGTGGAAGGTGCCGCTTCCCTGACGGGGTGGAGCTGGATGGGTTTTAAAGTCAATTCCAACCCAAACCATTCTGTGCTTCTACGGTGACACTCAACCCACATTTGCCAAAAGCTTCATGAACCCCACTGAACATGGCTTAGTCTCTGGATTTATAACAAAAGCTCAAACAAAGCAACTTTCACCTTAGCACAGTTTTTTTAAGGAAACCTTATCATTATTCTAGGAATCAACAGTCTACTTGCTTAGAGGGTAGTGAAAAGTTATTAAAATAATAAGATTGAGACACAGTGCAAATTAATCTGCCCAAGACTGGAAGACTTTTGCGTGAAATTAAAGACTTGTAAATAAAGTATTCGGGATGCTTCAGACTTGACAATGAGGATGACACTTCAGGCTGGATTACAAGACTTCACCCAAAAGTTGCAGTGGCCCCCAGACAGACAGCCAAGGAAAAAAATTACAAAGGGATTTTCAAATTATAGATCTGGCACAGGGCAAAGTTTGATTATTTTGATGAATTTGGCTCAAACAGCAAAGGTATAGCTGCAGGTAAAAGAGACCACACCTTCATGTAGCATTTTTCAATGCTTTTTGGTACAAAATGATTGCTGTTAGTGGAAGGGATAACTACATTTTCTGAGTGCTGGTGAGTCCCTTTTCCTCCTACATTCAAACTCAATGGCATCAAAGTAAAAAACAGCCTGAGGTTGAAAGCAGCAGTAAAGAAAACACCACCAGATATTATTACAGACTACAGAATCCCCTGATTCAAGCAGTAATACTTCCAGGACCCTTTGATTCACTGGACAGGTAATTCTACTAGGACTGGACTGCATCTCCTGATCAGCCAGAAGTGTGGGATACACCAGGAAAGTACATTTTTGAATAGAAATCAGAAATGTGAACTGTTCCCCTGCCTATTACATCGTCAGGTTTGCTTCATATATGATGAGAAGGGTGTTCTTTTTTAGTCCCCACAGTCATGGTAAAGCATTTGGTGCACACTGAGAGCTCCTTGCTCAGGCAGTTGGCTCTGCTCAAAGATTTCCTGACTTTTAAGGCTGCATTCTTCCAGCCAGTCTTTCTGTAGTTTAAACTGCATTGTATGAGCTTCCCTTTCCTTTTTGGAATAGTATAATTTGCTTCATAAATTACATATGGTGGAAGCCTGTTGAATGAATAACCTTGTTGCACAGAAAATTAATTCTTTTGACAGGTTTATTCCTTTAACAGATATTTGGTGGAGGATTTTACTGCATTATTGTATATATTGTGGCTTGCTGCACAGAAAATGTTTCACAGTATTTCAGCAGATTTATTCCTTTAACAGAAATAACTATTCCTGTCCGTTTACCGTTTGTTACCTATGAAATAAATTTCTTAGCTACAGATTCTTAAAAGAAGCTCACTTGTTTTGCTCTTGTGCTTCGATTCAGTGCAGAGAAAATACATTTTCCCTTCAATCAGCATTCATTTAAATGCATGGTAATATATACAGTTGTAATGAACCATATTTTGTTTGATTATGTTAATCTCTAACAGTGTTAATTTCCTTATATATATGTTTATGTGATTTTTTTTTTAAAATTAACTTTTACCATGCCTTACTAGAAAATCTTGGATTATTTAAGGCTCTGCACACTATCTTGGCATGAGAATTACATAGCACAGATAGCACGACAGCAAAGGAAGTCAGATTGAGTGCCACATGACCTGATTTAAGCAAGGCTAATTATGTAATTAAGATATTGAAACAGGAGCCAGAATCTCTGAGTGCTGCTCCTAGTTTCGCCAAGAACCTCCAGTGGGACATTTAGCATTTAGCTTTTCTGTTCACTAGTTTTCCCTGCTGTGAAGGGGGGTTCTGATATTCAAAAAGCAGAAAATGCAGACCAAAGCTGCTCTGGGTGCACTGCCCACAGCACACCAGGCCTCAGATGTGCAAAGTCCTTGTAAAATAATTCCAGTAGTTCGCACTCTTTGGGTTTTTAATTTTATTTATTAAATTTAGGAACTAATGAGTCGATTTTCTTTCTTTTCCTCTTTCCCCCCCCTGTCCCCTTCCTCCTTCATTATTTGGATGCTTAATCTAGGGAATTCAAGTTCTGTTGCTTAGAGATTTAGAATTTGGTGGATAATCAGCTTCAGGAAACTGATATGCTGAGTGTGTCAGTGATGTCTACCCTACATTATACTGAGACCCAAGAAATAAGAGACAAAGAAAATAGACATGACAGGAGTTTACGACTGACTTCTCACAAGATATCAAGACAAGAGACACTTGTGTTATATCAGTACAAACGTCTGCACAGCCAATAAACTTCTGCAAATAAATGTTTGTAGACTGCTGACATTAAAAAAAAAAAAAAAAAAAAAAAAAAAAAAAAAAAAAAAAAAAAAAAAAAAAAAAAAAAAAAAAAAGAAGAAGGAAAAAAAAGAAGGCCCAGAAACTGGTTTTTTTATAACATGACTTTTTTTTCCAGTATTTTCTTATTAATGCCTGTATACTTGAAATATCAGAACTTTCCTGTTCAATACCACAGGTCTTCCTTTAACAGAGCAACACCAGCATAATTTCTACATACTTGGAATTCAAAACAGCAGTTTTTCCAAACCCAAAAGCAACCATCCCAACTGTCCAAGACAGAAAACTCTCTCATAAAAGCAAGAGAAAAGCTTATTAAAAAATATAAACATAGGTAGATAGGTAGATAAGTAGGTAGGTAGGTAGGTAGGTAGGTAGGTAGGTAGGTAGGTAGGTAGGTAGATAGATAGATAGATAGATAGATAGA
>VZUI01037768.1:0-21174 GCA_013401135.1 Cettia cetti | reverse complement strand
CTGTACTACTACACTTGTTTATTTTAATATTCCTAGTAAAGAACTGCTATTCCTATTCCCAAATCTTTGCCTGAAAGCCCTTAATTGCAAAATTATAGTAATTCGGAGGGAAGGGGGGTTACATTCTCCATTCCAGGGAAAACTCCAGTTTCCCCTGGCAGATACCTGTCTCTAAACCAGGACAGGCAGGAAGATAGGAATTCTGATTTGGGGAAAGAGAAGTAGGTGCTAATAGGGTGGAAGTGGTTAGGAGACATTTTTGGACAAGAAACTTGTATAGGGCCTTGAGTAAGGAAAGGATTTTCTAATATACTTTTAAAACAGTTAATAACTTGTGCTTGATAAACTTGTCAGTTTGCAGTGAATCAAAGTAATTTCCAAGCCAGACAGGGGTGTTGTATATTGCTTTGTATAATACTTTTATATATTTTTAATGTTTATATGACACTTGAGAGAAGAAATGACACTTAAAATGCTGCAGACACTATTTCTTCTCTTGTGGTCTTAAAGATGAAATAGGACTTTTGGGAATTATTTAGCTTTTGTCACTGTAAATTGCTACTACATTCACTGTTATTTTGTGATGGAGGTAGAATTTACTTTACTCCCTAATATTCTGGTGCTCAGGCAGCATATACCAGTTTGTACTTTGCTCCAAGAAATAAAACCAGTCTAAATCTGAGATGTCTGTTTGCCATTCCTTGGAAATGCCATCTGTATTACACTGCCAAGGGATAACACATTAGTCTGTGACTAGTTTATTGAAGTAATTTGTGAGAACAGCACAGTGGCAGACAGAATAAAAGGTGATAGTCACTTTTTTGTCTTTTGTGTTTGGATTTATGAAACTTTCTTCCCATCACATCTGCTGTCTGAATTGACTGTGAGACAAGTGATTTTAATGGTCTGCTGCCCTCTCTGGTAACAGTCATGATATTAACAGGGATAAGGAAAACCTTGCTAGTATGTTTTTTAATTTTAACTGGAAACAATTCTTTCCAGCCCATATTTAGCTTGATGTCTACTTTTTTCCATGCACAAAAATATGTCTGCTTTTTGAACCCACTGATACAGCTGGAGAAAACCCTCCTGAACTGTGAAGATGAATTTACAGTGCTGTCAATGTGCCACAGTTTGAAGTGTTTTGGGATTGGCACACTTTGAAAGAAGAGAAACCTGACACTTCCACCTTATGCTCAGACAAAGAAAGTTCATCCTCTCTGACCAAAGCATGAGGTTGCACGATCTGCCACAGGAGCTATGACAGTAGTATTCTCAGGACTGAAGAGAATTCTTATAATTGTCATACCACTTCCCTGAGAAAACTCAGGAGATTATGGTTGCTGTGGAATTTAGGAATGCTTCAATGATACTGCATTCTGTTAGGTTACGACTGTTTAAACTTATGCTTTGATTTTTCAGACCCTTACCCAGAAGAAGACAACTATCCCAATCAGATTCAATAGGCTCACCTCTGCCTGATTTTTCTGTCTGTCTATCTGTCAGTCTGATTTATCTGTCCCTGTTATCCCATTGTGTAGCTGGTCCTGCAAATATTGTCAGCATTTTCTGTTGGTGCTACTTCTGCCCTCTTTCAGAAGAGATGTAGAGAGACCACAGCAAACTAAAAGCAACCTAAATGTCAAGCCAGATAGGGTTTTTTCTCCTTATGCACTATTGATAATGAAAGCTCAACACTATAAGTCTGGTGTTTTCACTAAAGGGGCAGGACATGTAGATATTTCCTAGAAAAACAAGAGAACTCCATCAGCCTGGGAAATACACAAATCCTGTAAAAATATGAATGTCATCCCTTTGAGTTTACAAGTCACGTAGCAACTTTCCCACATGGGAACTATTGGGTCTGTATTCTAGGTAGGCGTTTAATTGGATGGCCATACCTACATGAAGCAGTTCTTAATTTACAGATCACATGCTGAGTTTAACAATAGGACAGGAAGCTCTCATTATACTTAAAACAATGTCTCTAGCTTACTTTCCTTCATATCATTACGTGTTTCTTTTAACTACCAGTAACTGAAGTTTGACCAGAGTGTTATTAAGCAAGTTGTAAATCAGGGTTGTGAGTGTCTTTATGATCATAAAATGTGAAGAGGCTTTTGCATCCTCATTGGTCTGCTGATGTCCTGTTTCCCATGTGGGTGGGTACATGGATGAGGCAAGATGTAGACCTATGATTGGGATAGGCTCAGGCCACATCAGGACAGTGAACAGTCTTTGCTGTTGACTGGAGCTAAGTTAGGCATTGCAGTTATTTTGCTTTTTTCAGTCTTTTCATTGGCATAGAGGTATTAGTGCTCTTCTGAATGTTTTAAAATTAAGGTCCAGTTACTACTGGACTTACTAAGAAACTCAGGCTTACTTAGTGAGGCAGGAACTTTACAGGCTGTGTCTATTTTATTTATCATTCCCTTGCCCTCTTCATTCTACTGTGAATGATATCTCTGAGTATGCAGTTGGGAGTTACTACATCTCAAATGTATCTTCCAGAGCAGTTCCAGATGGAATTATTTTTGCCTTGCTTTGTGATATGATCAGATGCACTAGAGAAAAGTTTTTCATTTGATTACATTTCTGTGTATCTTTGATAATCCTCACAAATACATCAAGTCCAAATATAGCCCACATTCCACTGCCAAAAAATGTTTAGATACTTACACATTTAAAAAGGTATGTTTCAGTGTTCTGCTGAATCCTGCTATCAGCTTAGAATTAAATGTTTACAGATTTAGGCCTGTAGACTTAGGATTTTTTAAATAAGCAGGAAATTAGTGATCTGTGAAGAGTGACATGCTTTTCTTGCTGTACATTGATATTTTATGTACCTTGTCTGGTGATCTGTTTCAGAAAAGCACCAGTGCTGGAAGTTTCCATCCATGTGTCCTGTAACATCTATCATGCTTAGCTGTATTTTGAATTAAGGCTATGCTATAAGACCATAGTCTCAAGGAGTAGAGATGTTCTTTAAGTAGTAGAGCTTAGACTGTTCTGTAAGCTTAGACTCAGAGAAATGTGGAAGATAACTAGCTTCTCACCTTATTTTATTCCAGAACCTGTATTGTTTTTCTTCTCTAAAAGCACATTGCTAGGCAGCAATAACTGATACAAGAAAGCAGTTGAGCTATTTCATTAGATTTCACCAAATGTCTCTGTCATTTTTTTTCTTTTCCCAGTGGTGAAAAAAGTGGCAGAACTTGAACTTCCTTATGTGAGACTTCAGAGCATGAAGGAGTTGCACTGTAAGCTTGGGATCAGAAAGTGGTGAGCAAGAAGTTTAAGTGAAACTACTAAGATGCATGACAAATACTAAAAGCAGAGAAAGAAAACCCTTGAATGACTTAGTTATGACGCCTTCTGTGAGGAATATTTGGAAGAAAAAGGCCATGGATTATTGATAGGCCTGAACAATCCCTGCTATCAGGGAACAGTATGAGGATTTTGTACTGTGCTTGTACTGTACAGTTCTGTGGTGTGCTGTTCCTACATTGCCTTGAATTAGCAAAAAAGTAGCAAATGTAATTCTTTTCATGGATGCTTCCCCACGGAAGTAGAAGATATGTAACAATTTACTATACCTTCTCCTAGATGCTGAATACAGGAACGCTATTCATAAGGCAAGAACAAAGAAGAATTTGCTGCCAACCAATCAGCAATTATTTAGCTGTACCTGCTGCTGCATGAACAGAGTTTTGCATCCAGTCATAAAGTACAAGGTTCATTGTGTGAACCCTGTTGATTGTCTATATAATCTGTAAAATTTATGCAATGAACTGAGCAATGATCAGATCTCCATAAGAAAGTGTCATTGACTCCAGGGATTCTCCCTTATCATCTGGTGCCTGAACAGGCACAACAGAAATGCTCAGCGACTGGGACTTGTAAACTTCTCACAGCGGTAAGACGCGAAAGACGGAGGAGCAGAGTCAGGGAGATCGAGCGCAGAGGAATTTGGAGGAAAGACCAAGGGACCAATTGGCATCAGCATCCAAGGTAGGAAGGGTCGCTACCTTTCCCCTGCACAAAGGGCTGCCAGCATGGAAGTAGAATATGCAGCAGCACAGAAGTTGCTCATCAGTATCCTCACTAAGCAAGGGGAGGAGATAAAAGAAAAAGACTTGAATAAACTCTTTCAATGGGCCCGAGATAATGGATATTTAAAAACTCCTCCATTGCTATTTGTATGGGAGGAGTGGCAAGAAATAGGGGACAAACTGTGGGAACGGGCAGTCACCGAGAGTGACAAAGATATGCTGGCATTGGGTCCACTGTGGAGGATTGTGACAAACACTCTTAAGTCTATGAAAACCGAAGGGAAAGTAGCTGCTGCTGCGGTCCAAGCAATAGCCCAAACGCCTGAATCAGCCCCACCACGCTCGTCATCCCCTCCTGTTAGCCGCTTAGGGGCATTTTTTGGGATCGGTCATGTACGCTCTGTCAAAGGCATAACTGTTAAACCTGCTGACTCTGTGGCTCAGTTGCTGGCCAGCCAAGGTGGGTCTACTTCCAACACATTTACAACAATGCCATCAGCAGCTGTGCCTCCAGCTGAACCACAGCTTCCACCTGTGCAAGTGCAAGCTGCTGCAGGGCAGGGAGGACCTTGCTGCTGCCCTGCAGTGGAGCCACAACAGATTCCACTACCTGAGGACAGGGATAGGGATGATCCCATGGAAGGGACCTCATCAACAGCACAAGCACCTGATAACCCTATGGAGAAACCATCATCTATGCTGCCAGTTCATGAACAATCAGGAGCTGCCACACAGCTCCCGACACCTGCAGCCATGCAAGAATCAAATGAAGACCTTAATGAGTGGAAACAGCACGTAGAACAAATGATGGCGCAAATGAAACAGCGCTTGCAAAGCGCTGTAACAAACCTGCTGGCACAAATTACAGAGCCACCTGCCCATGCTGCCTCTGTTGCATCTTTTGCCCCAGTAAGACCAGAAAAACCAGCAAATCTGAGGCTGCAACCAGCTGAATCCATACAGCAGTTACACCAGGTACTGAAATCTAATCCAGAGCCACTTGCATCAGTTGTTGAACCATCAGTGCCACCTCCCTACCAATCAGTAGAAGCATCGACACCAACTGCAAAAGACTCAACACAGAGATGGTCAGGAATTATTCAAGATGCCACAATAGAAGGGGATTGGCATGTGGCTAGCACCAAAGCTCATCCTGTGATGATATACCCACACAGGACTGCTTATGAACAACATGATCGGAAGATCTTAGAGCAAGAAAAAAGAACTGTAGTAGAACACGGCATAAAATCAGAAGCTGCTCACACCGTGCTGGATTGGATATCTACAGCAGATGCGAACTCACCATATGACAGCCAGAATTTAGCACACCTGCTTTTGACCCTCTCTCAGCTGTTGGTATGTGAGCGCGAATGGAAGAGACTAGCAGCAATCATTGAATCCAGTTGCTCTCACGACCCAAATGATGTGCTTGTGGGAATTAATCCAGATATGCTGATCAGAGCAAGCCCATACAGCCATCAAGTAGTGCAATTACAATATCCACTGGCCGTGCATCATCTGTCAGCACAATTGGCCCGACAAGCATATAATGCTGTTCCAGACTCTAAGCCTCAACTTTCATTTACATCAGTAAAACAAGGACTGACAGAACCATATAAACACTTTATTGATCGTTTATGGCAAGCCATAGCTGCTCAAAATGAGATGCCAGAGGAGGGCAAGCAATCCATGTTTAAATTGTTGGCATTTGAAAATGCCAATGCAAAAACCAGACTAATTCTAGCAACACTACCCAAATCAGCAGATGTCAGTGAAATGTTAGAAATCACTGGAAGGACCTCTCAAAATCAAACAGGTCAAGTTATGGCTAACGCAGTGGCCACAGCAGTAGGCCAAGCCATTGCTCCAACTCAAAAATTGCTTGCTGCCACAGCAAATAAAGTCAGCAAAAATAATCAGAATGCATCACCAGGAACTTGTTTTAGATGTGGAGCCAAAGGTCATGTTCGTCGAACCTGTAGAACTGCCGTCTGGTGTGACCAATGCCAAAAAGATAATCATGCCACTGTTGTGTGTCGGTATGCAAAAAAACAGAAAAAAGAGTGCGCCCCTCGCCGTGCGGAGACACAAATAGCAGGTTCCACCATCAGCCAAATGTGGTACAACAGCTCGACCCCCAGCAACAAGAGGGAGCCTGGGATGCCATCTGGCAGCAGCAATAGATACCATTTTAACTAATACCACCCCTCAGAAAATCCTGACCGGTGTTAAGGGGCCCATCTACAATCAAGATAATGCTTTAGGTGCATTGATTGGAAGATCCTCTACAGGACTTGCTGGACTTATTGTATTACCAGGAGTCATTGATGCTGATTATACTGGTGAGATCATGATATATGCTTACACCTTAACACCCCCATTAATTATCAAAAAGGGAACGAGAATTGCCCAACTCATCATATACATGAAGATACCAATGGAAATAGACATATTTAGAAAGGCACCACAACGTGGAGACAAAGGTTTTGGATCCATGGGTCATACTGTTAATATGGTGCAAGAAATGCATCATCGACCAATGGTAAAAATCTCAATCACTTATCAAGGGATGACACAGTACCTTACAGCAATGATGGATACAGGAGCAGATGTCAGTATACTGAATAAAAGGAAATGGCCAAAAACTTGGCCTCTGAGACAGGCCTTGGATGCAGTTCAGGGAGTAGGGGTTAACTCAGTCCCCCTGAAAAGTGCAAATCCCATAACCATCATCTTCCTAGAAGGACAAAGAATGGCATTGTGTCCATATGTTATGGCCTTGCCAGGCAACTTGGACAGCCTATTGGACGAGATGTTCTTGGACAATTAGGGGCAACTCTTTATTTGCCCCCAGAACCAGCCAAGGCGCCTTTTTGATGGCTGCCACTGCTGAACAGCTGCCCATCCCTTGGATCCAATGGAAGACTGAGGAGCCCGTGTGGGTGGAGCAGTGGCCATTACCTCAAGAATGGCTGTCTATTGCTCATCAATTAGTGCAGGAGCAACTACAGGCTGGACACATTAAGCCCTCCATCGGCCCATGGAACACTTCAATTTTTGTTATTCTGAAAAAATCAGGCAAATGGAGACTCCTGCATGACCTCAGAAAAGTGAATGATCAAATGTGGGCCATGGGAGCCCTTCAACCTGGCATGCCATCTCCAGTGATGTTGCCAAAGGAATGGCACCTGTTAGTCATTGACCTAAAGGACTGTTTTTTCCCCATTCCACTTTGCAAAGAAGACTCTGTGCACTCTGCTTTACTCTCCCAGGTATCAATAAAAGTGCACCCTCTCAGTGCTATGAGTGGGTAGTGCTCCCTCAGGGCATGGAAAACTTGCCGACAATGTGCCAGATGTTCGTGCACTGGGCGCTCTCCCCTATTCGCAAATTGTTTGCCAATACTATTATTTATCATTACATGGAGGATATTCTCTTCCGTCAGCAACAGCCATTTACTGAGCAGTGTCTAGGCCAAATCGTTAGCCTACTGAAGCAGAAAAGCCTCATTGTAGCACCTGAAAAAATACAGCAACAAGCTCCTTGGAAGTATCTAGGCTGGACAATCAACGCAGCAACCATTCAACCCCAAAAGGTGTGACTAACAACCAATATCCATACCCTAAATGATGCCCAGAAACTAATTGGTGATCTTCAATGGGTTCGTATTGTCTCTGGCATTCGCAATGATGAAATAGCACCACTCATGTCACTATTAAGGGGAACTGATCCAACAGCATCTGTTTCCTTGACAGAAGGACAGAAGAACAGAAGAACTGTCTGACTCATCTCAGTAATAAACTTTTACAATCAGTTTCTGCTGCCTCCCAGATGTGCCCCTCACAATACTCATTTGTAACCAAGATATTGCATCTTTTGCCTGGATTTATCAAAGGTCTGCTTGGCAAAATAAAAATAATAATTAAAAAAAAAAAAAAAAAAAAAAAAAAAAAAAAAAAAAAAAAAAAAAAAAAAAAAAGAAGGGGAGGATCTCCTGACAGTACAAAACAGAGTAAAAATGCCAAGCAATCTCATGCCAAGGCGTCCCCCACTGACAGTATAAAACAGAATAAAAGCACTAAGCAGTCTCTTGTAGCCATTCTAGAATGCGTACTTACACCACATACAGCACCAATAAGTATTTGGCATTGGACTGAGGTTATTGCATACCTCATTTGCAAGGTGCAAACCAGAATTCTAGAAATCAGTGGAGCGGAACCAGAACACAGTAGTCTACCAGTAAAAACTGAACATTTTGAGTGGATGCTGAGACACTCACAGCCCATTCAGGAGGCTTTGTTAAATTTCCCAGGAACAGTCCACAACCACAAGGACCCCAGATGAATCTAATCTTGGAACAAAAAATGGCTCTCCGAACCTAAGATAACATCCAAACCTTTAAAAGACGGCATCACAGTTTTTACAGATGCTGGAAAACGAAGCACTTGGAAGTCTTTCGGCACTTGGAAGAAGGACAAAAATTTGGAACACTACATCATTCGAGGGCAGCCATCAGACTCTTTACAGACATTAGAATTAGTAGCTGTAGCGTGGACTTTATCAAATTGGCTGTCTGAGCCTTTGAATGTGGTTTCAGATTCCTTATATGTGGTGGGAGTAGTAGCTAGAATTGAGGATGCACTCATAAAGCCAGTAATGAATCAATGCTTGTTTGAACACTTCATGCAAATCAGACAAGCCATTGCCAGTAGAGCATCACCATGTTGTATAATATATGTTCAAAGTCATCAAACCAGTCTGGGCCTGGGAGAAGGAAACGCTACTGCTGATGCACTTGTGGGCAGAGTTAGGCACATGTCTCCTCAAGATCAGTTTAGCCAAGCAAGAAACAGTCATGATCTATTCCATCAAAATGCAAGAGCCTTAAGAAGACAGTTTGGACTTTCACATGCTAAAGGCACATGGAACTGTTTGTGCTTGCCCACAATGTAGGCATCATGGACCAGGTCTTGGTCTGGGTGTCAACCCCAAAGGTCTCAAAGAGTTAGAGATTTGGCAAACGGATGTTACACAAGTAGCAGAATTTGGAAGACTGAAGTATGTACATGTATCTGTGGACACATATTCAAAAATGGTATGGGCCACTGCTCAAGCAAGGGAAAAAAGAAAGCATGTATGCAAGCACCTCACTGCCTGTTTTGCAGTTTTGAGTGTTCCAGAAACTAAAAACAGATAATGGTCCTGCCTATGTCGGTGAAACTGTCAAGGTGATTATGAGGCAATGGGGTGTAAAATATATCACTGGCATTCCACATTCTCCCATTGGTCAAGCTGTTATTGAACATACCATCAGGTTTTGAAAAGCTATTTGCAAAAACAGAAAGGAGACGAAAAGGATCCTCATCAGAGACTTAATAAAGTCCTGTTTACAAGAAACTTATCATGTCTCAGAGAAGGACAAGAACCTCCTGTAGTAATTCATCATTGGACTGTAAAAAGTGGACGGCCACAGAGTCTTCCCGATTTGCTTGTAACCTACCGTAACCCTAAAACGGGGATCTGGGAAGGTCCTGCAGCAGTTCTTTTTAATGGTCATGTTTATATGTGTATTTCCACAGGTGACAGCCTGTTGTGGGTGCCCAGCAGGTTCACACGACCTCCATGGCAGAAGAAGAAGATAGATGACAGTGGAGACAAAGATTGTGTCTTGATGAACCAGTTGCACGACTGATCAACCTATTGCAGTGTCAAGGTTTATCTCCTGATATCCTAGCATCTCGAATTATTAATGCACATCCACTAGGAAAAGTAGCATTACCAGCAGAATTAAGAGAGTGTCTTCCTTTAACTTGTACTAATTGTGGTATTCCAGTAACTTTAATTTTATGCTGTGGTGAGTGTTTTAGTACTTTTCATAGAGATAGCACAGCAATTCCTCAAGATCATTGCATTTGTTTCTCTTGTATTGCAATTTTTGATCAGCGAACATTTGGGTTACATTGTAGAGAATATATAGGGCTTAATGATGATGAACAAGATTTAAGAAATTGGATGCCAGGAAATAGGGACAAGATTTTTCTAGACAAAATGGGCACTCAACAAAGTTTATGCTATGGCAGAATCAAGCTTGAATGCTTCATTTTTGGGATGGTCATGTGTGTATTGTGGTGCAAGGCAAGCTGCCTCCTCCATTAGATAGATGTACGCCAGAATATGTGGGTCATATGGGCAAATAAGACAGGTCAGAATTCTTTTTGTTTATCCATGACATCTGCAGGAAACTCTTTTAGAACTTGTCTAATACGATTCCAGGGAAAAATGTTTCAGAGTTCAAAGATTACAACACAGGAAAATGTAGAAAGGAGATGTCAGACCCTCACTGTATGGCTGAATTACTCTCTAAATTAGTGAAATCACTGTCATGGGATCCACAATAACTAGGCCTATGAGGGTCTCAGCCCATTGGCAATTCCTCCAAAAACATTGGACACAAACACGTTTTGGATTTGGTGGATCTGTACTTGCAGGTGATCAATTCAAAGACTCACATAAATGGTCAGGATGGACAAATGTAACTTCTATGTCACCAAGGTACACATTTAAAGGCACAAACAGCTATTGTGGAAGTAACACTACCTCCAAATCACCTCAGGGTTTTGGATGTCTTGGAATGGAAACTATCAAAATTCAGATGAGGCTTTGGAACAATGGCACTCCAAAAGCTCTTCCTCCAAATATATTTTTAATTTGTGGAGATTGTGCCTGGCAGGGAATTCCCTTAAATGTATTTGGAGGTCCGTGTCACCTGGGAAAACTAACTCTGTTAGCTCCTTCTATGAGAAAGGGGAATTGTAGAGGAATATTTGGAAGAAAATGGCCATGGATTATTGATAGGCCTGAACAATCCCTGCTATCAGGGAACAGTATGAGGATTTTGTACTGTGCTTGTACTGTACAGTTCTGTGGTGTGCTGTTCCTACATTGCCTTGAATTAGCAAAAAAGTAGCAAATGTAATTCTTTTCATGGATGCTTCCCCACAGAAGCAGAAGATATGTAACAACTTACTATACCTTCTCATAGGTGCTGCATACACTATTCATAAGGCAAGAACTAAGAATTTGCTGCCAACCAATCAGCAATTATTTAGCTGTACCTGCTGCTGCGTGAACAGAGCATTGCATCCAGTCATAAAGTACAAGGTTCATTGCGTGAACCCTGTTGATTGTCTATATAATCTGTAAAATTTATGCAATAAACTGAGCAATGATCATATCTCCATGAGAAAGAGTCATTGACTCCAGGGATTCTCCCTTGTCAGTCTTCAAACTTCAGCAGCTTGACTGTTTGGTTTTTTTCCTGAGGCCAATTTTTAATTGACTGGTTTCTGTGGTGTTGCAGTTTTAAATTTTAGCACTGTAGTATCCCTGAAGGGTCCTTTATTGTAGCTAGCTATTTATTCCCTCTCTCTTTCAGAATCTATAGAGAGGTGTTTTGTGACTCCTTGCCTCCTAATATTTGTACTTGCACAATGCAGTGACCACAAATAAAAATATACCTGTAAAGAATACAGAAGAGAATTCTGAGTACTGATTTGCATGCTGCCCCTCTGGGCAAAAGTGGATTACTTTTTATCTGTAGTGCTCATTTCTATACACTAATATACATAATACCTGAGGCCATAGATTGAGCATTTCTTTTAGTAAGTGGCCTGGCTTAAACAGTAGAGCACTCCTTCCCTTTCATTTGCTTGTTCCTCAGGCTACTCCTCCGTTATGCTGGTGGGATTGTGTGGGCAAAGAGTGGTGAACTGGACTGGCAAGTTAACCTGGTCTAAAAATACTGGCTCTTTGTGTTTGATTTGGTTTTGATGGCCTGTTTTTGTCCTGAGTCAGTCTCATGGCTCTGTTTGCTGTGCAGCAAATGGTAATGCTGACTTATGGGTGAAGATAAACCCTGGGGATGGGGGTCCTGATGCCAAGGTCCCACTGGTCAGAATGTCCCAAGGGGGCAGTTAGGCTGTGAAGCAGGGCCTGTCTAATGGCTCCCTGCTGCAGTTGTGCTCAAGTCTTCTTCTCCCTACAATGAAAATAAAATAAAAAAAAATCTATTTTTGCTTGCTTAGTGAGTTTTATTGATTGCAGCAGATGAACGAATGGAGTGGAAAAGGAAGAACAGACCATGTCTTTTGGTGGCAACAAGGAAAGGTACACAGAAACCTGTTGTTTGATGCTGGTAACTTGTCTGGTTGAAATCTACTGCATTAGAGCTCAGCCTCTACAAATCTTCCTCTGTTTCCCTATATGTGCCTTTATTAACTGCAGAACTAGCAGTCCAGTGAAAGAACTGCCTGGTTCTCAGCTTTGGCAATTGTCTGTCTGAGTAGATACCTCTCCATCCAGCACTGCTCCAAGCCCAGGATAGGAAATGGCGCTGTCTGGGCTGCAAGATCCAGCTTAGTGCAAGTGAGATGGAGCCTGCATTGCTCCAGGCACATGGTTGTGGAGATTTACCCAGGTTGCTTTAAATGGAAGGGCTCAGGCCAGCTTTGCCCCCAGCATGTGGATAACGGAGTGTTCAATTTGCTTTGCTGCTGCACTGAGCTCAGTCTGCTGCAGCTCCACAGCAGTTGGTGCTGCAGCTTGCTGGCTTCAGGCTAGGTCTTGTATGCCAGCACTGCAGCATGGCAGTGGCTGCTCTAGGAGCCTTACCAGCTACTGAGTAGAGAAACCCAGACTGGTTTCAGAAAAGGAGGAAAAAGTGTTAGTTCTATATTGCAGCTTACACGTTCAGTATCACCAAAATCAGCAGAGAAATTGGATAACCTGACCCCAGTTTATCTCCATTCTGCTACAATGTGTAAAGAATGAGAGAGGACACACTTCAAGATCACATCTGTTGTTTGCTTTGGTGTTTTTTCATCTGGTAAGTAATGAAATTTTTCTGGATTGTGCTTCCATTTTAATTAGCTGAAAAATTCAAACAACCATTCAACAGAAGAATTTCTTCATGTTATATTACTTTTTTCCTCTTGGCTTGGCAAAGTTGTATGGATCCTTCTCTCATTACACTGCTGATGGATTGTAGAATTTCACTGAATTTTCTACATAGACAGGTAAAACTGAAACGACTTTGCAATATTAAAGATTACCTTTGCCACATTATTTAATCTTTTATACAAATCCTTGACATATTTATAAATGGTTCTTGTTGGCAATGATTTGTACCACTTTCCTAAGTGCTCGATGTAGCTGTTGTTGATAGGGGGCATGGTGTTTGGGGTGGTTTCTCCTTCAAACCCTTGTATTAGAGATTCTAACTCACCTGTGGCTTATGCATGGGGAAAAATATTACACAAAAAGGACACATTTAGGTGTCTATCCACTGTATTTTCAAAGTGATATATGTATCCAAATGTTCCTGATATGTAGGCACTCTGCCATCATAGGAGAGCATGTAGGTGAACTGTAGGTTGGTGAGTTGTACACCTACACACAGCTTTGGAAAGTATTAATTCAGGAGGAAAGAACAAATGTAGAGTGAACTTGTCCTAAAATCAAAGGCTTTGTTTAAAAAACAAAATAAACTGCAAGCTTTCTATTTCTATGTGTTTCTGAATGTTTATGTGAAAGGAAATACAATTTTGCTGACTTTTTCTGCTATATTTAAAAATTCTTTTAAGGCAATCCAGGAAGTTAAGAGGAATTGGGTTAAACCAACAGATGAGCAGACGCAGGAACTTCAATTTCTACAAAAAAATGTAAACAAAGCAAAGGTAAAATAGTATTTAAAAACCAATCAAAACAGATCAAGGAAGTGGGTTTTTTTAAAGAAATGATAGTAGGGGTTGTATCTTCAAAAACAGAGCATGGTTTTGTGGAGTCGTTTGAACTAGAGACCCAGGTCTTCCATCTCCTGATCAGATACTGAACCACCAAATCCAAAAGGAGATTCCTATCTCCATTAATATTTTTTAAAAGTCCCAACAGAATGAGCTGGATCTCAAGGCCTGGCAAAAAGTATTTGATTGAATGCTATTCTCCTCTGCAAAACTCAGGTGCAAAAGTTTGTCATTCAGTTTAGGTAACCAGATGAAACTTCAGACTGCTGGGTCTGTCGTTCACAGTATATTTTACTTGTAAGTTTTATTTCTTACTATTATCATATCTGATGAACATCCAAAAGACCCATCTCATCATATCCTGTAAAAAAACCCCTAAAAATCGAGTTTCTTACTCTGGACTATGAGCACTATTCTCTGAATCAAGCACTGACCTATTGTGTGAATCCTGTCCTTCCAGAAGAAAGAGTATTAGAAAGTTTAAACATTTGTCTTATAGCTTTTTTTATTTTCTTTTTATTTTCTTTTTTTTTTTTTTTCTCCAAATCACTAGACCCACTTGCCTTTACAGCAAATTGCATTAGTTCTGTTTTTTGGTGCAGTTCCCAATGCAGATTTGAGAAATGCATTTCTAGAGTACATACAACTTGATGTTTGATCTTTTTAGTTGTGACTATCAAGAAGAAAGCTGCTCAGCTGATATCCATGTTGGCAATGATGAGATTAGCTGCTGTGTGACACTGCCTACTAATCAAATTAGAGGCCAGCATTAAAATCAACAGGTTAAGAATGTGGCAGGTTTTCTTGTAAGTACTTCACTGACTTTGTATCTACATTCACTTCCTCTTCATGAAAAATAAGGTTGGGAGGTTTGGGGAGAAGGGGGTGATCTCTTCCACTTGCCCATATTCCCCTCCAAACATATTCTGTTCTCAAACATATTCATGTATTCTGAAATATATTCCCTCTGCAGCCTTTACAGCAGTGAAACGTCTTGCTTTACTCTGCCATTTTCTTCCTTTCATAGCATTCCACGTCATGATTTACCTGCCCCTTTCCTTCCCCTTTGGAGGTAGAGTTGTCAGAATTTTGTGTGGGAGCAAAATAACTGCTTTAGCCAGCTTTATGCTTGCAAAGACTCCCCCTTCCCCTCTCCTACTTGCTCCCTCCCACAGGGAAAGTGTTCTGGTAGAGATTTCAGCTGTTTTATTTGTATACTGTATAAAATGAACCTAATTGACTATTCTGATTTAAGACTGAACACATTAATGCAGTTTTTAGCTGATCCCTCTGTTCATAGGCTGGAGGGTTTTTGTTTGGTTTTCCTGTTTGTTTGTTTTTCCAGGGTATACAAAGAATGCCAAAGAAGACATACTGGAGCTCCAATTTGAGTACAATTACTCAGGCACATGAAACTGGATAATTTTGTACACAAACTAGGTTATTTCTCAATCCTTTTAGGAAAGGATCAGAATAAAATGTAATCCCACAGGGTTAGTCACGCTGAGGCTGGGCCATAAGGAACTGCAGCTCATTTGTTGCAATATAAGGATGTTAAGAACAGGGTAAAATTAACTGAGTCAGGAAAATGATAGTTCAGTAGTTAGAGACTGTAATTTTCTCCTGGAGAAGGAGCGGAATAGTCAAGTACATTATTTTGAAAAAATCAGAAAGTTCTCTGGTTTATCCTCTTTAGACCTTTGTGTTCAGTAGCTGCTTGAAGAAAATGGTATCAGAACAGATGATGAAGGCAGCCAAAGGACAAGAAATGGTGAGCATGTGTGTTGGTATAGGAATTTGTATTGAATATGAGAAAAGGCCGTTATTTTATCATTCTTACAACCATGCTGAGAGCAGTAACATTGAGGAAAAGTGTCTTGCACATTCCAAAATTTCAGTCCAGAATTGACTAAAAAGCACATCTCTGCTCAGTTTTACTAAATAACTTTCTGAATGTTAGAAGGTTATCCTCACAGCTTTAATAATATGTTTTACATTCTCTCTCCTTGACTTTGACTTTTTCTGAGTATGATAAAGGATATAGATGGTGTAATTTTTTGTATGTTCTGCACTACCCTGTTGTATCCATTTCTGGCTTTAAATTTTTCCCTCACTTCACTTGCCTGCTCCATCTGCTGCAATGTTGGACCAAACTGAGATCTGTGACATTCACACAGAGAATTTTTTTTATTTTAAATATAAGTGTTAATAAACTAAAAACTTTGTATCTTTGTAAAAGATTAGTAGCTAAAATACTTCTATCTTTTGTGTGGGCCTTTCAGGATGGAAGGATTTTTAGATATTTGATATTTTTAAAAATAATTTCCAGCCTTAGTAATGTCTTTATTTAACCTTGTGATATCTAAAGAATTTGTCTGCCAACTGAAAGTGTCTGAAGAGGAAAAAGGAAAGGACCATGTGTAATCTTCTAGGCCCGCGCTGATTAGAGCGAGCAGTGAGGCAATGAACAGCATGTTATTTCACAGCTTTAAAATGCAACTGATTCAGAAGAAAAGACCAGTTTTAATCTTGGGAAAGACTGGATCTCTTTATTTCCAAATTTATTTGTAATAGAAGTAAACTTTTAATTATGAAGATTAGAATTCACTACGTAACTAATCAGCTGTGGATAGTAGCTTGTACTAAAACAGAATTATGAGACAAGAGCCTCTATGCCAGTTCATTTCTTTCACTACAGCTGCTGGCTGTAACAATGCTGATTTGTGTTGCAGACTGCAGGCGTGGATGGCAAATGCCACAACCTTCCCAAAAGCGTCTCCTTCCAGGAAGCGGCAGGGGCAGGCACGCAGGCAAGCACACTGTCCGTATGGCCACACGCAACAGGGAGAGGCCGGGCAGTGAGAGGCGGGAAGGGTCTCCTGGGGGGTTCCGGTGCGGATTATCCAAGCTGCACAGACGGGGGCCAGGGACAGAAGACCAAGACCAATGGAGGAGGGTAAAGGTTTAAGTACGGTGGAAGTGGGGGTGGAGCAGAGCTTCAGATCCAAGGATCTGAGGGGACAGGGGCGGGGTAAAGGTAACAACCAATAGAGGATGCCAGGGTAGATAGGCGGGGAGACAGAAACCAATGAGGACCGAAGGGAGGGAGAGCACTCTGGGGAGCACACATATACGGCAAACGGGTGGAACCAGGGTGACATAAGCTTACATCAACTTGATGAATCAATGGGGTAACTGAACCTGAGATATTGACATCTTGCTGCAAGGATCCATAGGAGAGAAGACTTTCTCACCATATAATCTCTTATATCAGTGGCAGGCCCTTCTGGGCCTCTGCCACCGCAACAAATCCTCTGGTGGCAAGTTCTCCTGGGGTGCCACAGATTTGCTCAGCATATTTTGTTACAGTACTTAGAAGTTCATTTCAGCTTGTTCTCAATTTACATTTGTCAGTCTGTTCTGGAGATCAAGATGCCTGAATAGATGAAAAATAGTAAGAAATCCAGCATCCAACAAAAGCTGGTTAGTGAGAGACATTGTGTCCAAAATGTGAATACAGTGTGTTCTTGCTTGTATTGTTTAGCTCAACCTCTGTTTCCGGTTAGGTAAACTTCTAAAAAATTTAGTAAGAACTTCTTTGGGTAGGGAAAGGAGGAAAAGTTGAAATTTTAGGAGGATGAAGAGGGCAAAAAACATGTCAATTAAAAAATTTATTTTAGCTTGATGGTTCATCAACTTGCTTCATTTTATCTGCTTATTGCAAGTGTTTTGAATGACACATATGAAATTTACAGAAAAACAGAATGTATACGGAGATCAGGTATGTATATCTGTATGTACCTGCTGATATATTTTACAGACTTGTACTTAGATTCCAGGGTTGTCTGTGCATTTGTTTTTCCCTCTAATTGGGAATCATACCCATTTGGAAAATATGGCTACATATCCATACACAGACACTCCCACTGCATAAAAGATGTAATTCCAAGTTCATTTTCAGGAATCGGTATCCATTGCTGAGCGTTCCCAAACAGCTAAATGACTAAAAGATGTTGCTATTTCATTAGTTGAATGAAAGGGAATAACATAAAGTGAATTAAAATAAATACCTCTATTACAGTGTGTGATTGGCTGAAGAAAACTATTTCTAAAAGAAAAATATTTCTAGAAACTCAATCTGAATTCAGAAAAAAGTGATGTTGCTGTACCTTCAGAAACCATAAACCATTCACTAACTGTTCTTCAATAAGCAAACTGATTAAACTGTGTGGTGGGTTCTCTGGCCCCTTTCTTTGAAGTGCTCTATACTTGTTACTGCTGGAGATGAGATTCTAGATTAGGTGTGGCCTTCAGCAGTCACAAATAACTTGAAAATGATATTAAGAGAGACAATATTTTCAGACTAGAATTGCACCTATGCTAGGGGATGTCGTTTAGTGGCTTTGCTGTGGCAAAGCTTCACCAAGGACTAAGTTCTGTGGCACTCTGGGCTTGAGGCCATTGCTCTGACCTGAACATATTTTGTTTCCCTGCTTTTCAGCCTTCAGGATTGGAGTCAGAATTATCTCACACATTCTCATGTAAACAAAGCAATGTTTTTTGTAAACATCTACCTTGTTTACATTCTTTTCTGTAGGAGGGACAATTGATGGACACTTTCTAAGACCAGTGGAACTGAAGAGGTTGAACCTCAATCTTCCAATGTGGTCTCCTTTCTAGAAATCTATATAAGCTGAAAGAAAAATTAAACTTTCTCTTTTCCCACTCTGACTCTGTTGTGGTCATTGCATTTCCCTTGTGATGGTATTGCGCCAATATTTAATTTTTTTTTTTTTTTTTTGGTGAGAAGAACAGCTTTGGACAGGGAACAGAAAATCACTAAGCTTATCAGCTGTGTCTGGCTGCTGATACAAAACTCAGAGAGCTAAAAAAATTAAAGCTGATCATTAGAATAGAGCTGTTAAAGCAAGTCACAGTATGCTCTTGCATTAAACAGTGATAGTATGGAATGGTATATGTCATTTTATACAGCAAATTTGAAGTGGTTTATGTCTTCATACACCAAGCTGTGTTTTTAGAGAATTAATATCAAATCTTAAGCCATGCTTAATTAGCTTCTAAATGCTGTGATCACAATGTTCTTAAGGATTTCCTATGCTATTTCTCTAATTTTTTTTGCAAGATGCTTGAAAAATGTAGTAGAAGTTTATCTTTTGTAGATTCTCATTTGAAAAAGCATTGATTGAGTTGTGTTTTTATAATTTTGGCATTAGCATCCCCAAGAGTCCTATAAATCTTTGGTCTGAGTTGGAGAGAAGTTAAACTGATGCTGTCAAAAGACTGAAAACTTACTGCTGACTCATGGGAAGAAAAATGTAACTTTTGTTTCTGATACTGTAGGAGTACATGATACTACCAGCTTAGCACAACTGCCTGAAAATTCTGTCTGAGTACGTAATCTAGTGCAGCAGTAAGATTTGGTAGGAAAATGAAGAAGCATAGGTGAAGTTTGCAGATAGCGAGGCTGTGATGTAGAATTGCCTGCACCTAGGCAATTTTGCTGTTATGTCTTTTAGAAATCTTGAAACAGCCATGAAATAACTTCTACATAGATAATGTATGCAAAACCTGGTTTCAGCTTCCTGATGCCTTGATGTTAGTTATTGCAGCATGGTTATCATAGCTTCATGATAGACACTTCTATTAGATTTTCAGGACATTTACTTTACAAAAAATATATCAAGAAGAAAAATCAGTGCCATAAGTTCTCCTAATAAAACAGATAACTGCAGATACAGGCAGTAAAATAGTATAATTTGCCTGCTTATACCTGCCAGATGATATGGTATTCAGAAATTTCAGAAAGTACTTGGTACCCTTTAGGAAAAGTAGAATAGAAGGGTAGCATTTATGCAGCTGTTATGGTTAAAGAATGTGTGATTAACAGAAGTCAATCTAATTCAGAAGGCCTATTAGGCAGTTAAAGTACCTGCATATATGTCCTTGTGGTCACTATAATGCCGAATAGCATTGATGTTGGCACATTTGGAACTGCTGTTCAATCCACACATACAGTACATTGTTATAAGCCTTAGAGCAGAAAATACTGTTCTGGTGTTCTATTGACCAGGAAAAAAAAAAAAATCTGTTCTCTTTGAAACAGCCCAAAGAAATCAACCTGAATTGTATTATGTGAGATTGTCTAGCTTGTTTGTATCTACCTATAATTATTGAATTGCATATGCCCTTCTGGTTTTTTGTTCCACTTTATGTAGTTCATTTGGGTCATATCTCCAGGAAAAGATTTTTAGTTAAGCCAAATGAAAATGACTGTGCATTTGAGAATATAAGAGAAGAGGACCTTAATAATTTATTTTAGATACTGTCTTTCAAAATGAATTGTCTGAAAATAATAAACCCTTTGTTGAAGTCTTGAATTATAAAGCAAAAAAAAACCCCAAACAACCAAAAACCCAAACAAACAAACAAAACCCCATAACCCCCACCCAAAAACCAACCAACAAAAAACCCAACAAAAATCTTCACTGTACTTCCTTGTCTGTGCAGTGTTCTTTAGAGTTTTTACAACTCTAGTTACTAGTGAGACTGGGTGCTGAGACTCTGCTTTTTTTGTTTAGTTTTCCCTTTCCCCAGACACTGTTCGAGCAGAAATGGGAGGGTTGATGGGAAAAGGTGCTACTCTATTAGCAAGGAAAAAGTATTTACACATCAGTTTATAAAGTTTTTGTGAGTGTCTGTAATCGGAGATCGAGTCCAACCTCTGCTGGAACACCACCCCATCAACCACACCATGGTCCAGTCTTTAGTCTTTAAACACCTCCAGGGCTGCAGACTCTCCCACCTCCCTGGGCAGTGTCTAACCGCCCTTTCTGTGAAGAAATTCCTCCTAATGCTCAACCCCAACTACCCTTGGCACAGCTTGGGGCGGTATCTTCTTGTGCTGTCACTTGTTACCTGGGAGAAGAGCCCGGCCCCCACCTGGCTACAGCCTCCTCTCAAACCCGAGCCTCCTCCGCTCCAGGCTAAACACTCCACCTCCATCAGCTGATCCTCACAGCAACTGTGCTGCGGACCATTCACCAGCTCCGGTGCCCTTCTCTGGACACGCTCCAGCTCCTGAATGTCCTTCCCGAATTGAGGGGCCCACAACCGAGCCCGGCACTCGAGGGGTGGCGTTACCAGAGCCGAGTACGGGAGCACAATCACCGCGCCGGTCTTGCCGGCCCCGCTATTCCTGATTTCCTGCCTCTCGGCGGGCCGGCCCCGCCCCGCGGCTCGGCGCCGTCCCCGTGCCCCGGCCAAGGGCGCCGTGAGGGGGCGGGCGGTCACGGAGCGCCCGG
>VZUI01037763.1:0-21884 GCA_013401135.1 Cettia cetti | reverse complement strand
AAAAAAAAAAAAAAAAAAAAAAAAAAAAAAAAAAAAAGCCCAGGGGTGAAATTATTTTACCATATTATAAAAGGCTTTTCCTGAGCCCTCTGAGGATAGTCAATCCTTCACAACTGCTGCATTCTGGGTCTCAAGCAGCACTGACAAGTAGCAGCTTATAGTAACACTCATCTTGACAAACTTTAGTCATCTGAAAGTTAGCCACTTAATCTAAGCCTCCCCCTTCAATCAGTGAAGTGAAAGAGGTGCCTAGAGTTAACAAAATTTCTCCAGATTATTATAAAGGATGCTCAACTAGATGCTGACTGCAACAGCAGAAATTGTTAATAAAATTTCAATTTCCTACCGTCCTAAAGTCAATTTTTCAAACTTTTGTGGTCCAGTTTGCCACTTCTTAATCCTTCTACTACAGCTATTTATGGGACCATGCTTTTAATCTTGATTTAAATAACTGATGTGACATGTAAAAAGAGCCTTTTTGTGGAGCAGTCCCTAATCAAGGAATAATTGTACAGCTGATGTTGGAAAGCACCTCTTGAAATTATTTAGCCCAAATGATCTGTTGAATAAGGGCACACTAGACCAAGTTGTCCAGGACAGTGTTTTGATGATAGAGTCTTGGGCAACCTGCTTCAAAGCATGGCATAACCTTAACTCTCACTAGTGACCAAGAAGGATCTGGATCCATAAGTCATTTTGTATCCATGAAAACGCACACTACTGCCAAGTGGTCTGGCCCAACCTCATCCACACTCTCTTCTGTGACCACCAGTGCTATCACTCTGGTGGCAGCAAAAACAACAAAATCAAGGTCATAGTGTAGCTAAAGAAATAATTATGCTTGGTAGTGCCCATATTCCATTTGATACTTTCCCTGGCAAGTTCATCATGCAAGTACAGGAGCTTTGTGCTGACACAGGGAGAGGATGGAAACACACAGCTGGACATGTAAGGGAGGACCAGACCATTCTGTCAGAGAGGCAAAGGGAAGATGACCCAGACCTTCACCTTTCAAGTCAATCAGCCATTTAATCAGCTGAGTAGGCTTGCAAAACCATATCTTTAATTCCTACAAGAGTCTCTTGTGAGGTTAAAAATGAAAAAAAATCCATTCCATTTCCCTCTTCCAGTGTGGTCCCAGCAACAGTTGTACCAGCACATCCAAATGGATGGGAATTACAAATTCAGGAGCAGAAACTGCTTAAACCAGGTCTGCCATTGTACTCAGCATCTTGGCAAATGAAACCTCTAAACACACCTCTTAAGGATGAAATTAATTGCCCTATGGAGGTTCTTTTTTCTCTCTACAGTGACTAAAGACATAGCTTAGGTAACTAATTCAGCTTAGGCAGCTAGCGTGTAGACAGTTAAAGGCAGCTGAGATAAATCCTCCTCCTGCAGCTGCGGGGACTAAGAAAGTTTGGCCTGCAAATACTCTTGCATTTCACATTTTTCACAATGACAGCTGAAATACCCTGTCCCTTAGCAACTACCATTTATTTAAACTGGCAAAAGCTATTGACCAAGTCCCTCTCAGGAAGCTTATAAAAAATGAGTAGTCATGGGATGAGAGGTAACATTTTGTGATGTGGAAAGTGGCTGAGAGACTGAGATCAAAGATAGTCAGCTTGCTTTTACTGTAGCAAAAGATTAACAGCAGGATGCCCACAAATTCCATGGTAGAGATGTTTGGTTATTGAATTTATTAATGTTACAGAGGCAAGAGCAACAGCTAGCACTGAAGAAATTATTTATGCTAACCACTCAACAACATCCAAGATATGGAAAGAAAAAGCCTGAGGTATTTTGTATGACACACATGTTCCCAAGTGATAAAGTTTTGAAAGTGATCTTCCCTTCAGCACCAATATGAAGCATCCAGAAGTGTTTTCAGACACACTGACCATTATGGTGAGAAGATATTAGATGAAATTCACTTACAGCATCGGAACAGACAGTTCTTTGCTCCTGTGTACTGTTGAAGTGGGCCACTAGACAAAGACATAAGGCTTTGGCATGGAGAAGACAACAAGAAACACCCCACAGACTCTCATATTTATTGCTTGATGGAACACCATTAAATTAAACAACATTGTGAAGTCTCCTGTGAAAGCCAAACTGCTTCACCTTCTGCCACTTTGCCATCTAATCTAGGTGATTGTCATCCAAGTCTACCACTAAAGTCAGCAACTTATTTTCCTTTTAGTCTTATAAGGTTTATTTGCTTGAATGAAGTGTGGCATGTGGTGGTGTTCATTGGCTGGGCTGCTCTTTAGGCTCATAATATACCTGGGACCCCAGTAACATAATTTTCACAGACAAAATAGCCTATCACAAGAAATTCACATCCAATTCCTGAAGCTGCAGAGCAATCACAACATAGCAAAGGCCAGTCGATTGCACCAGTCTATTGCTGAAGAATGGCAAAGTAATAATATAGAGAATGTTTCACCCTGCTTCCTGTGGTTGGACACCTCTAAAACATTATTTTCAGACAGGAAGACAAAAGCTGCAGTTACCCATAGGGTATAATTAATCCTACATCATATTAAACCACAGGACTTGTCCCAGAACCCAGAACAAAAAATTTCCAGTCTTTTTAAAATACAGTCTGCAGGTGGGTACATGAAACTTTTGCACTAAAATGATGGGGCTTTGCCGTGTGAAATGCATAAGCCTATACAAAATCTAACTACCTGCTGTAAATTGAAGCACCATAAAAATAAAATTGAACAATTACCTTTTGTGGGCAGTGAAGATTGAGCTATATATCAGATTTAACATGACTCCAAAGCTGTAAAATTCCACCAAACACAGCTGAAAGAGTTGCAGTCAACACCTGATTTAAACTTTGGACTGAGGGTACAGAGGTGGTTCAGGAGACAAAATTATCAGAAGGATCATTGCAGTGGCAGGGGGCACAGAAAGCCATTGTGTCACCACATTTATTGAAGAGCTTAAAAGATCTGGAGGAGTTCAAAGTGAGGAAAAAAAATAACACAACAGAGAAGCCACAAATGATGAGGTACAATTCTGCTGCCAGATACATACACAAGATTCCTACAGATTTCAGTGTTCTGTATGAAGGGAAATGAAAGCGCCCATGCTTATAATAGTTCATCTTTCATTCACTCCTTCCTTTGATATCTCTCCTTAAGCAAAACTGGGACTGGACAAAGTCATTCTTCTCAGGAACAATGGCAGGACTTTAGAGAGTTCTCTATTGTTAGACAGCTCTCCAGTAATTCAGAAGGTGCCTCCGTTTGTTCTTTATCTTGTTTTTTAAATTATGCTGACAAACCTGCTTAGGCGGAAACAGTTGTGGCTGGGAGTTCAGGGGGAGTTGGATTTCTGGTTTTGGGCTCTGTGAGGATTCTCTGGAATCTCACCTGGCTGAGTGGGAGTATTTTGTCACTGCAGGGGCACAAATCCTCCCAGACAATGATGTTAGATGCAATCTTATCCCATCTTGCAACACAGAGAGAGATGTTTAATGCATATCGAACAGACTGGTATGCATATCCCTGAGCTCTACTACTTGTAGTATGGGCTGAGCAGACTACAATCTGCTCTGATCTGGAAGCCCTTCCAGCCATGTTATTGCAGTAATGTCCTTAAGCTCAGTCCCACAGCAGGCCTTGGAGTTAGTACACTATGAAAGAAGGCATATTAAACTCAAATACAACCTGGCACTACAGCAGGTTTACAGGTCCTGAAGCCATGATGCTATTCTGTGTCTGGCCAAACCAGAGAGAAGGCACAAGACCGCACCTTAGCCTGCTCTCACCTGCATGAAAATGTTCTTCCTTGAAACCCAACGAAACAAGTAGTCCAAGGAAGGCTTAATCATAGGGGGAAAGTTAGACAGAAACAGGCTTTGTGAAGCTGAGCTGGAAGCAAATGTATCACATGCCACTGTGGAACAATTCCCATCTTAGCCCTGACAGTCTACCTCCAGCTGGGAAAGTCCCTGATCCCCAAAGGACTTTGACTAAGACAACCACCACAAAATAAATACAAACTACCACCCATAGTCAGCTGCAGGCAACTTCAGCTTCTGCACACATGTACACAAATATTTCCATGCCAAAATATGCAGTAGGGTTTTTTGTTATATCTCCGGGCCAAAGATAATCAGAGGGGAGGGGAAATAAACCGTGTGTGTTAACACTTATTATCACTTACAGCCCTCACAGCACTTAAAATTCCTGCTCCTCCCCAAGATTTTGGCTGCTCAGAATTATGATCTGGAAACATCTTTGCCCATCCTCAAAAATTCCTGGGATTTCAAAATAGTTTCCTGTCCTTTAGAATTATCTCAGTATTGACTCTTGAAAAATCGTGAAATGCTAACACCAAACCTCTAAGCACTCCTTCTCTACAGCAGGCAGCAGACAGGTTGGTTAGAGCTTCTCTCTTGGTTAGAAGGTTGCAACTGATGTCTCAAAGTCAAGTGATTCAGATACAAGACCTGAGCCAAAGCTTCTCACATATTGTTCTGATAAAATGAATTTGTTTCCTCAGAAAGCCCCCAGCCACCATTGCTTGCTATGCCTGTCATATTGGAGGCAGGCAAATGTTTTTACATGTGTTTTAAGAACAAATTAGCTAAAATGCAAAATAAAAGGTTGTACTTCTCTAGGGTCACCTTGAAGATAATGGTAAAGTGTCTTCTCAGCTAGAAAGACGTTAAATGTGACTTTGTGATCCTTTTAGAGGCAATTGCTGCTGGTGAACACTGCAGTAATGGCCTCCAGCTGACCTGACATTGAGCACAGTTTGACCAGGTCTCCATGAGTACAGAAGCTCTGCTCCAGGCCATTTTAGCAAGCCCAGATCAGGGAATTTATGTTCTAAGATGACCAGTGAAACTGTGCCATTATTGAAGGGTGCACGCCAAGGCTGGGGTTAGACAGCTTGCAGCAATTGTCATTTAAGCCGAAGGAAAGTTCTTCTTCTCTACTTCAGTGATTTGTGTGCCACACAGAGGGCAAATGCAGGGAATCCTATGACCTTTATCTTTTTCCTCCTTCCCTGTTTTTGTTGTTTGTTTGGTTTTTGTTTGTTTGTTTGTTTGTTTTTCCTGCCAGGCCAGTTCCCTGTCCCAGTTTGCTATGTAGTTTCACAAACACCAGCACAGGGCTGGGGCCACCAAGAACTGTGGATGGGGCCGTCCTGAATCCAGTGAAAAAGACTCATGTGAAACAGTTTGGGCTGGAGAGCAATTAGTCCAAGAAGGGCATGTTCAAACCTGATAAGAAAAACTTTCTATGGCTTGTATTTTCAAATGTATTTGAGGCACTTAGAGATTTGAGATTGTTTATTTCGGAATAGCAGGGTAGAGTCTACAATAGAGTAGGCTCTCACATCATGTTTGGCTTTGGGAGTTAGCTTGGAAGTTTTTGCTAGTGTACTTTCCCAAAAGCTATTAAATCCAGTTAATGGTAGTACAGTCTATGACCTGTCCCTTAAAGAATAGGGTACTTAATAAAGATTGTCTGAGGTGCTATCTTGCTTGTTATGTGTTTAGATACCAATTCAGAGACCTACAAGAAATATATTCCAGTGATTGCACCCTATCACAGTTCCCTTTGAAGATACTTTTAAAAGAATTAGTAGGTTTCAATACTATCATGGCTATTTAAGATTGTGTTTAAATGCCTTAAGGTCAGGTCTGACCTTTTTCTCCCACATAGGAATGTAAGACCTCAATCACACCCCAGTGAGAAAATGCACATTTTGTCCTCTACTTAAAAATCCATAATGCCATTAAAAATGAATACGTCGTTAAATAAATGTATGATGCTAAGATTAAATCTGTTTGCATTTCCTGCCCTCTGTCAATTATTAATATTGTGCATAACAGAGAAATGAATACCTATACAGTGGGGTATAAACATCCAGAAAACAATATAAGCTTTTCCTATTGAAGAAGAATTATTTGCTCAGGTTTCACACCTAACAGGAAGCAATTCTGAAATAAGGAGCCTGATTTTGCACCTGTCAGCCCATGACTGAGCAGAATGAGGTGCTGCTCAAACCTGGTCACAGGGAACTGGCAAGGGCACGGTCCATCAGTGGATAAACCCCATGTGTTTGCATCCCCAGAGTCAATATGGGAGGAGAAATGTATATCTGAGGACAAGAACTGGAGTCAGAAGCTAAACAATTAACATTGCTTTCATGCTGCTCTGTAATTAACGCAGATCGATTTCACCAGAAACAGGAGACAGCAAAGTAAGCACCAGCACTAACAACTCCACAGCAGACGCAAAAGCACCTATTGCAGCCACAGGCCCAGGGCTGCAACACCAACAACAAAACAGCCAAGAAAACCCTTTGAAATGTAAGAACAGAATTTTAACACTCCGAGGTCTGTCAACATAAGGACAGTGTTTGAAAAAAGCTGTTGTTTTACAAAGCCAGCAAACAGGGTTTACACTAATACAGCTTGTATTCGTTATTGAAGGATGTGATAAGGGAGAAAAACAAAAAGAAACACTCCTTCTATTGTTAAAGACATTAAATACCAAAGGTATATATTAATAGAGAGAAGAAGGGAGAAAGGGAAATGTGTTATAGTTTTTTTAATTTTGTGTTTACAAGCTGATTTTCCTTGCATGCATCAGCTGAACTGGTAACAGCATTTTCTTTCTGTAAAGAACATTACATTTAAATCCAGCAGTGATAAGTTCTGAGCTTGGCACCACCAGGTGAATGTGTTTTGACTTTCCATCTGTTTGCCTGTGAGAAACCAACAAATACATGGTGCTTTGCAATTAAGAAGCATAAAGCTCAGACATTACTTGGGAAAAAAAGCAGGAGACATTGCTTGGAACACAAGTCAAAGGTGAGAAAGAATAACTCAAAACCATGAAGGTAACACACAACAGCCATAGCTCTTCAAAGTCAAGAACAGGCACTTGGCCACTGCATTATTCCATTTCTGTGACTGCCTGTGTGGAAAGCGATGCCTGTGAGCTACACTCAAGGGTGATGTTAAGGGTAATGAAAGTGCCATGACTACAAATCAACAAATCAGTACAGCACGTGTGAAATATAGAAGAGGAGGGCACTACAAAGCCAGAAAAATTTCCAGCAGGAGATAAAGGACAATGAAACAGAGTTTTTGCCTGTATCTTGTGTTTTGTTGATAGCACTGCCTGGTCTCCCTTTATCTTTCTGCCCTTTTGATCTGCCAGGTGAAATGCTCATCTGCTCCATTATATTTTTACACTGACTCCATAGAAACACAACATACTGGGTTGGAAGGTATCAAAGATGCCTTGATGACCCGACTTTGTTCTGAGGCAGGATCAAACATATTTTATAACTTGTGCTAATTCCAGGAAATTTTCAATTGGCAAATAACTTTTAGACTGAACTTTGATTTCGTCCTTTTAAGTATGGTGGGTCCAATACATGCTTTTACTTAAGTACAAATAATCACAACAGATGTCAATCCTTACTGGGATCATTCCATTTCAAAGATTGTTATGGTGGTCTATTATTATGAAGCTGCATTAGCTGCTCTGTACTTCATGCTCATGAAGCAGTGGTTTTTGTTGGTTTGTACTGTTTCTTAAGATCAGCTCTTTGGCTGTGCACACCAGGAGTCTAATAATGGAGTTTATATTCACTATATAATATGTTGTTTGGCACATCCATGGACTTCCACATACAATAAATTAACATCATAGCAGAAAGTGATAAATTGGTCAGATTAATCCTGTGCTTTGCTTGAGCATCTTGCCACAGATAATATTAATAAACAAGATAAGAAATAGGAAGAGGTTTAAAGCCTGTAAAATAATTCCCATTCATCTGTCTTTACAAAGGACTGTGACCAGTTAAAAATAGAATCTTTTTTATTTAGATGCCAATAGCAGTTTACTTTTGATCAGTCTGCCTACAGATGAATTCAGACCCACTGAGAGGCTTTAGTGGTAAAGTTTCTGAAATTTCCATTGAATGCTGTAATGAATGTTTGCATGTGTCTGATCAAAAATTACCATGAATTACCATTTCTGATAAGTGTTTATTAAAAGCTGGAGCATGGCAAGTTGCTAAGAGTACTAACTTAAAGCAGAATATGACTTCTTGTTACGGTGATATATTCACAGCTATTCCAGATGAAGTAATCTTTATAATCAGAGAACTTCAGAGAACTTCAGAGAACGAGTTGTGTCACATAACCTCTGCACTCCTATCTGCTGCCTGGGCCAAAGACAAATGTGCAGCATCCAGCAAGTGCCTGCCCACACCTATAGCTGTCACTTTAACTATCAAGTGCTCAGCCTTTATTTTTCCCATTAAACTGTGCTTCTCTTTTACTTAGAACAATGCTGCCTGCTTTTATGAAAAGCTTGAAAAAGGCTTCTTCAGATAAAGCATAGTGAAGGGCAGCTGGTTCATTCTTGACTCTTGTGAGGGCCCGCAAAAGAGGCAGTTTTAAGGCTGCAGCAAAGAGTCACTTTAACCTGGAATAAATCCAGACTCCTTAGAAGAGGTTTTCTGGAACTATCCTGGCTCTTCTTTGCAGCTGTGTCAAGGTTCTGCCTCGAGAATTCATACTGCTGCATGGTGGGACTCATCCCTTCAAGTCAGATAATATTCTTCTTTTTCTTTGGTTCTTTTTTTTTTTTTTTTCTGTCCAAGTTAACTTCCAGCTTCATGATATACCTAGGATGTCTAGCAATGCAAGTCTATGAAAGCTTATGCTGCCCATAAGAGGTGCCAAGAATGAGCCCGCTGAGGCAAAGCAGAAGATGGGCCCACCACTTTCAGAGGTAACAGTGATATCTCTGGAATGAGAGATGCTTTATAATCACAGTTTCATGTTCAAAAGGCAAAATTTTTTCATGAATGCAACTTTGTCAGTGATGTAGTTTCCCAATTTAAGAAGGCAAACCACTGTCTCAAACTAAAACATCTGCCTTTTAAGTAAAGCTGTGTATGATGTGATGACCTGTGGTAAGAAAAGACTAAACTCAGTGACACAGGAGTTTTATTTCAGTTTTACAATTTTATTATTGCCACTTAACAATACACTGTTACTAACTTTGGGATCAGTGTTCAATTCTAGTAATGACTGTAACAGCCTCCTGAAGACCAAATATAATTGCAACCCATTAAAGAGAGAGGGGTAGGGATGGAACTGAAGCTCTGAGCCACTGGTTGTCCCCACGGCTCTATTTTTCACAGCTCCAAAAATAAGCTTTCTCAAAAAATACCCTAGGACCTACTCTAGGGGCCCTAAGTATCACTGATGCAATCATGCAAGACCATTTATGATTTAGCAGACACAAGAACTTAGAGTCAAAAAATCCCTGCCTGAAGAAACTATAGCCTTGGGTTCCCATTATCCAAAGTCATGCCAATGGGTGCACAGTGCCTCTCTGAAGTCTAGGAGCCCTGTGGGGGTTCAATAAGGTTTGGTTTGGACCAAAACTGGAATTAGGAATTCAGGGAAGGCCAAGGAAATGAATGTCTTATAACTCTTTGGGGATCAGCTGCTTGATCCCAAGGAAGATATAAAGGAAAAAAGGAATTAAGAAGTATGGGGAAGAACATATGTGAAAAAACTGCCTAAAGCAAATGAAGAGACAGAAAGAGCATAGGATACAAGAATGAAAAAGAGAATATGCTTAGAGGTAATTTAAAAAAAAAAAAAAAAAAGGATTTGGGCCAAAATGTTTATCAAGCACTCTAAGGAGAAGCAAGATTTGACAGTAGTTTGTAAGAGCAATAATGCAGCAATGTGACAGGATTTGTCTGAGAGCAGCAGTAAGATCCCGAAGAGGGTGAGCATCTGTCAGAGTCATTCTCTGTCCAATTTCATGCTCCAGGGAGAGTGGGGAAGCTCAGGCCACCTCATTTTCCACCCAACCACTTCAGGATGACACCCTGAGGCATGGAATTTTCCATGTTGTAGGTATTTATTCCTTGAGCTTCTCACCCCATAATGAACAAGGACCACAGCTAGTCATCTGCTTATTTGAGAGGGCGCCGGGATCCTGACAGCCTGCAAAGCAAGCAGCAAAGCTAGGGAGGAGTGGAAAAGGTGTGGAAAGAAATGTGAGAGATCTCACAGTTAATATGGAGTGGAGGCAGTCATGCAGTTATAGCCCTATTTTTATTTTCACTTGATGGCACAAAAAGGAAGGTGAGGAGAATCTTTTAAATGAAACATGACGTTCCCTTATTAAAGTCTGATTTAGACTTCAGCAGCCTTTCTGCTTTGTACATGTTTCAGCGCTCCCACACCATGGGCAGCCAAAGAGAAAAGACTGAATAAAATAAATTTCAATGGTAATTTCCTGAACAATGAGGGCTTGTTTTCGAAGCAAACAGTCCTTTTGGTGTTGTTATCAAAGATGACAGGGCTAGCCATGTTGTAAATATGAAGAGGAGAGACACGGTCTCATTTATAGACTTTAAAGTCCTGCTAGGCATCTTTGTTTCCTAAGCAAACAAACCTCTTGTGGGGACTACATGGAAAAAAAAAATCTCATTATCCAGTTTTGTGGGGGCTGCTGTTGCTGGAAACAATTGCCTTGCTGCCAGTTTGTCAAAAGCATCATTGTCCAGCAGTGGGCTCCTGTGGCCCCATCAAGGTCCCAGCATCCATTGTTGCAGTTTGATGCAAGCAGCTTCCACTCCCATCAAAAGTAGAGCAGAGTCAGCATTCTCTGCCACATGTTAGGGTGACCATAGGTAACAAATCTGCTTCATTCCTGGCCTGTGATCCTTGGAGTCACAGGCTTTGTTACTAAGCAACCTCTTCCAATCATTTACAGTAATCTCTCTCACACACTACAAAGGACATCCCAAGCAGAGCATTTACATTAAATATATACAGCAGGTGACCTTACATTTGAGGAAAAACTAGAAAGTAACTGAACAACCCTCAGAAACATTATTAATAATGCTTCCAGACAGGGAAGTGTGGGTTTCTCTATCTCATCAGCCTGCCACAGTTTGCCTTAATAGGATTCAGAGCTCCTCCTGAGATTGTATCTGCCCTCAAGGGTAAATAAAGTCAGAGCTGGAACTTTCTGACACAACTTTGTCACTGCTTTATTAATATTGTCAGGCAGTGACCGGAGAATGGGCGACATCAGCAGCATGGCAATTTTAAGGAAACATTCCCTATAATGAAAACATCAGCAGTGGTGGCCAACAATTACACAAATACTGTTGGGAGGCTTTTCCTCACTTTTCTATGGAGCCCACTTTCTCCAGTACGCAGTGGGAGACCACTTTGTTGTTGCTGAGTTCAATGGAAAATGCACAGTTGCCACCTAATTCACTCTTATATGCATTTAGGGCCTGACCCAAAGCCAGCTGACATCAATGGCACAGCCTGCTATTAAAACTAGGAAGGACTGTGGTTTGGGCTCTCACAGAGAAGTGTTCCCAAGCATAAAGCTTTACAGAAGATTATCAACTAATGAACAACAGCACTGGAGGGGATGCTGTTTGGAAGGTAACATTAAGTTTTCAGAATTACTCACTTTAAAAACTGTGGTTTGGTTCAGGTTTGCAAGTCAGTGTCTACCTAAGGAGAGCTATGAGCATTCATTAATCCTTATAATCCCTTCCAATTCACATGTGTTTATAAGGATGCTCTTCTGGTCTTGCCTCAGATTTTTGGGCCAACTCCCAAAACTGCAATGTGGTAAGCACACTGCTTTAAAAAAACCCCTCGCAGAGGTCATGAGTTTATGCTTGGGTATTTTTAATTGCTGCAGTAAAAAAGGCCTGGTGCTTGCCAGACTTAGAATATTGCTGAGGCTTTATACCGGTTACCTGGGGTGTAAATTAAATAACAAGGTTCTGTAGCTCCCAAGCCACCTCTCCCACTCTAGCCTGCTCTGCACATGCTCTTCTCCTTGTGGCAATGCTCTGGTGTGCATCAAAATACCATGGTCCTTAGGGAACAAAAAAAAATACCTGAATGCCATGAGCAGGTACAGAAGTAAACACAAGCTGCAACTGGGACCAGCTTTTCTTTCTGGCTGACGAGCCATGGAGGGGAGAAGGCAGGACAGTACTGTTGTGAAAGTGACACTGCCAGTGCTCATCTCCTGCTCAGAAGAGCTTTATCTTTCAAACTAGTGGCTCTTGTAGATATGCAATTCTCTTCACAACTGTGTGACAAGGTGTATGCTATTAAAGGCAAAAGCTAATTCATCCCACCATCATCCAAAAGCTCATAAAAGCTCTTTCACTATGAGGCCCCCTTGCTTCTTAGTCGAGGAAGAAGTAAAGCCCCTTCATCCAGTGGGATTAGACCACAATGCCTTTTACCAACTCTGCTGGAACAATCAAGCCCTTTTCAGAGCAAATTCTTTGAGAATCAGGAAAGTAAAGAATTCAGTACATTGAGATACGGTACCTTTTGTACTGGCACTCTGATAAGAAAATGATATAATACAGATAGGCAGTTGCATCCTTTGAATTCCATACACTCTTCAGACAACTCATGTCACACAGAAGGCCAGCTCCAACCTAAATGTAATAAAGACATTGAATGGTTCTTACCTGATGTCTATCTGGGTCTTGTCCATGTGTTTGGAATTTTAGGCGTGTTTGTGGTATTTTGAGGATATGCTGGTATTGTGCTGGCTTGCATGCCAAATTACTTGCAGTGAGGAACCCTTTCTGAATGTCCAAAATACCAACATTTAGCATGGCTGCAAATGAAAGAAACCAAAGATCTCCCAGATGATTTCTTTACTAATGCATACATCATCAGTGCATGAAAAAGGTTTCCTTTTGTAACCTTTGTCACAAAACCCTCTGGGCAAAGCAGTTTGAAAAGGGGACTTTGACTGAATCCGTCATGTAGCAGTAGTTTTCCTTAAAAAGTACACCTCAAATTCCAAAAACCTTCTCTACAAGCTCATTCCTCCACCGTACCCACAAGATTTGGGGGCCACAAAGAGGCCTTTCCCAGAAAACCTTGCAGGGAAGTTTGCAAAGACACCAATGACAAAGCTGCAGACACAAGATCTGCTGCAACCTCTCCTGAAGGTTCAGGTGCCCAGGAGCCCCACAAGCTGCACTCCCTCTGAACTGCTGTGTCCTTAAAGAGACCAGGCTGTTTGCTTTCCTGAAGACACAGGGAAGAATCTATATGCCCTGCACTGAATGATCTAATGTAATCTGGGGACAAAGCAGCTATTAATCACTTCTATTGATATACAGTAGCTTTATTAATAGAAACACTGCCAGCAGTGTCAATTACTCATACACGTATGTATGCATATTCTATGTAAAGAATGGAAAACAGACTTCCACCTTCTATTGGAATGGTAATTGGTAGAATAACTTCTGAAATGTGGGATCAGGTTTTAATAATGTTAAAATATTGTTTCGTATCACTTGCATGCCCTAATTTATCTCTGCCAAACAGCAAGGCAGCCCCAGAGCCATCTGAATGCTGTGATTAACTAGCTTGCTGACTATCTGTGTATTAACATCAGATCTGTGATTGCTTCCCAGTGCCACGCTCAACACAGAAGAAGATAAAAAATGAGTTGATCATAGGTTATTAAGGGCAGATGACATATCTGATGGCAAGAGCAAGCTCTTTCCCCACCTCTCCCTTGCATAGAAATTGGAGCATGTGGTGTGATTCAGCAGTTTAAACTCTTTTCCTCCTCTGGCTGTAAGTGGTTACCATGCTCCAAGGCTCTGTCCCAGACTCCTGCATCACCTGGCAGGATAAGTTGGCTGGAGAGGGTAGCAAGGATGCATCTGTGTCCCAGTCAGCAGCTGTCCTGCCCCAGAAAGCCCTCTGCATGCTGGGTGCTTTCCCCTCCTTTGCCATGCTGAGGAACCAGTGCTGCCAAGGAATACTGGAGGGATGGTAAGAGAACAGGTTCCACTGGAGCCAGTGCCATCATACCATATGGCTATTTGTGATTTCAGAGGGCTGGATTTGGTGATTCAGGTGTCCTTTGTCCTTCATACAAGAGATGAGTGGTATTTAGGCATGGAAGATGTTCAAGAGCAAAGCCACCTTCTCCATGAATGCTGAATACTGACACTGATTGAGAAGCCCGTCTCACCTGACAAACCTTTGATTTCAAGACATATAAATAAACCTAAGAAGCTTCACAATGCAGAGGTTTCTGATGAACCAATCACAAGTTTTTCTTTGTTCGCCATAGGTATTTTTCCATTAAAGTCAAACCAAGTTTTCCCTGTGTTAACTTACATGCCCCAAAAGCCCAAATTCTGTGGAGGCTTAATTACAGTTTCACACTGCCAACCCCCTTTGGTGCATCTCAGTGTTTAAGTTGAACTTAACATATCTTATCAGCAAACTTAAGGCCCTGCAGCAGCGACTACAATAACAACTAGCCCCCTGCACAGCTATTCTGCACATCTAGGAGCCTCCAGGAAAGGAATACAAAACATTTTCAGGCAGCTTTCATACCATCCAAATGATGTAATTTATTTATGAGCCACCTTGCATTCCTGTGCTCCTTCCCCAGACAGCAGGCTGCAGACACACAGGCAGTAGGCTGCAGACACACAGGTATCAGCCCAGCAACAACACACTCACTGTGAGGACTCCTCACCAGCACGAGGTCACACATCCCTTGGAGAGACCTCTGCCATGCTATGAGCCATGTGACTCGTAAATATTTCTCACCTTTGGATAAAACAAAGGAGAAAGCTGCAGCATGTTGAGACAGTTTTTCTACAGGGAACCCTGCCTTCTCAGCACAGAGAGGCAGCTGAGCTGCTCTTTAACAGCCTGAAGCACCCATAACACCTCTACACCCACCAGGACTAGACAGCTCATCAAAGCTGATACATTAGAGCCCTCTGTGCTCTTGGAAAAGTCATCTTACCTCCTTAAAACTTAGTAAACCAAGCCACAAAATGAGCTGAAAGAAGGTTCTTTATAAATATATATGATGTCTAGTTAATCCAAACAAGCTTTCTTGTGTAACTTCATTTTTTTTCACAAAAGACACAGAATAACATAGCTGTGTGGAAAAATCCCTACACTAAACAGAGAACTTTTTGAGCTGTGCAAGCCTTCAGAAGAGATTTGGAAAACCAATTTGGTGCTAGATTGCACTTCATTTTCGTTATCAAGTGGAAGACAACAAAAATTTGATGGGGATCATAAAGTGTTAAGGAATTGGACCTTAAAGATCATCTGCTCCCAAACCCCACTGCCATGGGCAGGGACACCTCCCACTAGATTAGGTTGCACAGATAATCAATTTAAAAGTTCCTTTACAGCAGTTGAAGGTGCATCCTGATCAGCTGGAGCACTAATCTTATCCCACATGACCATACTGACATCCTAATATGATTTTTGACTAACATTGTTAATATGAATACCTGTCTTAAGTTTTATACAGCATCCATTATGGAGATATGAAAGCAGTATGGCTCACGGAAAGGGAGTAATTCTGAAATCTCAACATGCAGTAAGAAGTAAGATTCTTCTCCCCTCTAGAAAGTTAATTTCAGAAATCCTACAGTGAGGTTAACAGGATTAGTTTTCCAGTTGACACTGACTTTGCAAGCATAATACCAGATGAAGACTGGAGAGAGAGAGAAAGGGGAAACCGACTCTTCAAAATGCTGGTTAATTGCAAGGTATCTGTATCGCTTAAGATGTGACTTGCTGACAGGGAGAAAAGTGTATCAAAGCACAGAGGAGATACATCAAAATAGCAAAATTTAGCTGAATAAATCTCAAGGGATGACAGAGGATCCATTGCTTAGATTTCATATAGAGGGATTTCTCATCCTGCTTGCATCTTGCATTAAGCAGTCTTTTCTTTTTTCCCTTTTTTTTCAAGACCAGCCAGAAATTACTCCACACAGATCAGGAGTGGGGATTTAAAGCTAACTGTTGGTGCAGATATAATATCCATGAAAATCAGTTTGAATGGGAGGTGGCTGCTTGCCTACCCTTGGGGGTGTACTACATTATCCATGTAAATACTATTCTGAAGGCAGATGAACTTCCAACAGACCAGAAGCAGTTGCTTTAAAAGTATGAATATGTCACGTAGTTTCATATTCTGATGTGAGGGCTGATCCCCTCCTTTGAATTCCCTGCCCTAGGCTAGGGAGAGGTACCAGTCTCATGCACACCTGCTTCAGACACCAAGGCAAAGAGAGGGTGAGATGTTTTCCCTAGGGAATTGCCTGTACCAAAGAAGCTCACAGCTAAACACTAGCTGGGAAATTTCCACTGGCCTGAGTAACATTTCCAATTGCCTGAGTCAGCTCAATTTCTCCACGTAAAGTTCCAGTTCCACCTACTAATTAGCAATCAGCAGAAATCAATACTCTGCATTGGCAACTGACATCCTCCATCTAAAGGATGAACTGTCATTGCTGTGGTGGCTCAGTGGCCCCTGAGGTGAGCACAAAAAAGAAGCTGAAGGCTGAAGAGAAACTCGTTCACCTACAATTGATGCCAAAAAGCCTCTTTTAAAATAAAGACAAGGGGAGTTCTGAGCTCAGCCTTGCTGCAGAAGGGCATTGGCTGTCTGTCCCCCACCCACTTACCCCCATGTCTGGGTAAGAATCCATCTGAAAGCCACCTTGCCCTCAGGAGGAAGCAACACAGAAAAAGGCAGCAGTGGAGAGCAATTCCTTGCACGGTGGTTTATCAGAGGTTTTCAACCCAACAGCCTCACTCTGTTCCTGTGGGGCAGTAAGCCCTATGTCCCCTCAAACATCTATTTGAACATCATTCTGGTGGCTTCTGCATGTTCTGCATCCATGTGGTGGTCCTTCTCCTAAATCTCTCTACCAGAGAACACCTGGGGAGGACAGTTTGTCACCATCACTTTAGGCCTCCAGTAATCAGAGCCCAAGTGACAATTCAGAGAAAGAGCAATGCATTCACATCTACCCTCAGAGACACAAAATGAGCCACCTGGTGCAATTAATAAAAAATGATGGAACAAGCCTAGGCCATTTGGTTCATCAGAGTTCACTTAGATTTTCTATTTAACGCTCCATTTCCTCCAAGAAGGCATCTTACGATTTATCGAGTAACACCAGTGTGTTTCTACCTCGATGGCTTTAGCTTGGAATGCCAACTGAAAATACATTTTATTCTGTTGGTATGTGCATAGAGACCTAGTTCTGTGGTGAAGACACCCAGCACACCCCACCTCTCCTTCCATTCCCTGCCTGCTGGGGGTACTACCAATTTAGGTCATTCAGATTCTTACATTTACCACACTTGTCACCCTCTAGCCCAACACTACATCCCCCCCCAGAAGTCCTCTGGCACTGGACTAAAGAAGAGGAATGTGCAGGTGTGTTTCAAACTCATCCTCCCTATTACTGCTGAAACTTGGCATGCAGTGTCCCACCCACTTGGAAGAAATGTCCTGGAGTTACTCCAGAACTTAAATGCCATGATCTAGAAATATGAAGGAGAAAAAAATAAGCTTTGACAGTTTTCCATGCAAAATTAATTTTCCCAGTTTTCCATCTGACGTTCCTAAGTCAAGTCCCCAAGAACTTCTTGACCTGCAACTGCCTATTCATATCAAGGAGTGCATGCAGCATCCTCAAACCTCCCACTGTGTACCAGAGAAATCCGCCTGCTCCATATCTGCCGTATTTCCTCCTCCCAGTCCCCTGAAGCAGCTGACAGCTTTTAACAAGGAGCTCTTTGTTCCATCAAGTGCTACACTGGATATTACCAGAACTTTTAAAAGGGATGTTTTAAAATTCCCCACTGCTTTTGTAATGGGATTTCTCTCAAGGCCTCACAGAGTCCTCTCCCTTTGCCTTAATGGACACAAGCCTCTGCAGTTCTCCTCTGAAAAAGGACTAAATTCAGTTTTCTTCAGCTTCAGAAGACTGGCTACAATAGCTGAAAATGAGGAAATCTGAGGAAATCCAATGAAATCCAAGCAGGTGCCATAGCCTGCTTATCCGCTCCCTGACCACAGCCCATATGATGAAAACAATGCTCCTGCACTGAAGAATAGCCAGATATCTTAGCAGTGTCTCAGGTTTTGATTTATTTCCTGGAGGAAACTTATTTCTCAGATGTTCAGTTCTTTTGGTAAACCAGGCAACTGCTGCTCCAAAGGCTTTACTTTGTGAGCTGTTCTCATTAGCTTCATGTGTTTCATGTTTTTATCCACCATTTTCTTCATATTTTCACATAAAATTCTGTTTGCTGTGCAGTGACCCAGTTTCACAGCACATCTGACATCCCTTTGATTTTTTTTTTTTTTGCTGCCTGCTCTTCACTTCAGGTAAGAGCAAACATAAGAAGTCAGCTGGCTTCTTTGTGCAGGTCATTTAGACAGATTAGAAACACTGAAGGAAGCACTAACTCTGCTTCTGGCTTCAATCAATACTTCCTCCAAGTTTGACACAAGTCCTCTCTATTTTTTAGCAATCTTTTGCTATGTGATACACTGACTGCCTGATCTCTTCAGGCTGAATAGCAACCTGGCAAGTGGCACTTCAGTAGGTTGCTGCAGAATCCAAATAACATGTCCTGCCAAGTTCTATCATTACCCAGCCTTCTTTTTTATGTACGTGTATACGTGCTTGTTATGGCAGAGGCACTAGAAGGGAGAATAAAGCTAACAGAAGGGAGAGGACATGTCAGCCTTAACCGTGCTTTCCCTGATGGTAACAATTGAACAGCTTCCAGCAAAAATATTTAGTTATGTTCATTGTGTGCAAGCTTCAGTATCTTACTGTCTGAATGCATTTGCTAAGTCACCCCAGTAAGTGGATGCATGTGCATATTTATTCATTTCAGCTAAAATGTTCAGGTGTCTCACGCATTACTGATGACTCTGGGGATGCAAAAGTCACTTCATTTCCTTTCCACTGCCTGGGGAGAGGTAAGAGCCTTGGAGGCAGCAGAGGTGGCATATGACCCAATGATTCCCCACTGATCAGCCTTGCAGCAGAGGGAGATCATCCATTTGCTCAGTCACCTGAGGGCAAAGCTGCAGCTGGCTCAAAGTGGTTGACACTGGAAACAGAAGGTGCCTTGGTCATGATGGGTCAGGTAACCTCTCCTGTCTGCTTCACTTGGTGTCCAAGTGACGGCCTGGAGGTCTCTGCACTCACCCCCGACGTGGCTGCAGTTCAGTCACCCGTGGGGCTGCCCCATCAGAGGGGCTGTGCACCACGGCTGCCCCACATGGCTTTGCACCACGGCCAGCCCGAGCCCCCTCCACCTCCAGCTCTGCACGCTGGCACAGGCAGCATGCACAGAGATAACCCAGGAGTTGGCTGTCTTGGAGGTCTCCTCTTCCTTCTCTAGGGGCAAAGCCATGTTCATAAGGGTGCTTTACGTTCTCCCCCAGCTCCGTATGTTTCCAAGCCCCACACAAGTTGTCTGTCTCTTCAGGTTCCTTTTGATTTGCTGGGTTTCTGGAGCAATCCCTCCTGTGCTTTGCAGATCAGTATTTGCTGGGATGTGGATGGGGATGCTGCAACACACTGGGATAACACCACACTGTAGCAAAAGACACTCTGCCTTTCCAAACTTTTCCTCCAGAGTATTCCTCTCTCTGCTTTCAAGATCTCTCATCTCCTAAAAACCCTCAGGCTTTTTTCTTTCTTGACTCTATAGTCTTTTAATGTAAGCATGAATCAAATTCTGTTCTTTGTCACTCCCATCTCTAGACCCAGAGTCACAGAGGAGATTTACAGAGTTACGCTGGATTTACACCAGGATAATGTGAGAAAAAATTGGCCCTTTGTCTTTATATTTTAACTGCTTCCCATCATATTTTTCATTTGTGGCAGTGTTATTGTTAGATTTACTTTGATGTTGCTGTTTGAAATTCATTAATCTGCAGCATGTTTTAGGAAAGCTCTTTGTATTTGCTCTCTACTTGGAATATGAAATTACTTCGCTTTAGAAAGTATGTTATAATATTCTAAATTTATGACATTACTATTATCTGAGGAATCTCCAGCTATTCGTGCATATTCCCCCTTTGTTTCAGGCCCTTCAAAGTTAGTACAGCTAATTCTACATTTTCTTCTCTTGGCATCAGTTGTACACTATACTGAATGCTATTAAATTACAGATCCCCACTCCTTTTCCTGGAAACTTGCTGGCTGGCAGGGTAAGATTAGATCTGGATATTGTATGCAAGGATTTTTTTAACAGCTCAGCTTTAGGATGCAGATAGTATATGAAGGTTCAGTGTGATGCCATCCTTAAAAACATTAAAAAACTTACATTAAGTAAAGTTATGTCACTTCTAATCAGAAATTTTATCCCTTTCTTTCCTGATTATTGTAGCCCTTATCAGATTTACTAAATATCTCAGCTAGCTCCAACAACTTCACCTCATGGCATCTTGAGTCAGCATTTCTGGCAGAAAGCACAGTCATCGAGTGAAATTCATAATGTAAATTAGCATTCTGCACTGGAACCAAGGAGGTCATTAGCAAATGTTTCCAAATGACCTGTGGCAAGCCCACTTCCTCACTAGGCCTGCTTTAAGGAAAAATCTTAATTATTCCCAGAGGGAAGGGAGAAAAGCTTCCTGATGTTCATCTGGACAACTTGGCAGGGGCAACAGCAGCAGCTGTGCTGGGCTGTGCCAGGGGTGCCCATGCCAGCACGTCCCACAGAGGGCTATCCATGCCTCTCTCCATGCCCAGTCATTCCTGTAACAGCAAATAACATGGTCCTGGTGGCAGGGAGCCACTCTCCATGAAAGGCACCTCTCACCCTTGCATCCTTCAGAGGAGCACATTCTGACACCTCCCACTCATTCCCCATCAGGAGAAACCCAGACAGCCTTATGTGTCTGTTGATCTTTTTGAAATTAGGTAATTCGTTTGATATAATGCATACTGTAGTAACTCAGCTATATGTGTGACCTAGTGCATTTGTCAATTATTGGATTTTTGAGAATTTTCTCACTAATTTTACACATGCATCACTGCATTTACCCATGTCAAAGCTTTTATTTGTAACCTAACTGATAAAACCAATAAAAACCCATCTACAAATTTGCAGCCTACAAATTCATTCTCTCAGGGATCCCTATGTAAAGTCCATGCAGTTGCCTTTATAGTTTTTTTTCCTTTGGAAAGAAACAGAACTATATTTTTAATATATATAATTATAAACAAATATATATATATATTAATAACTTCTGATATATTTAATGTCAGGCAGTGAGCTCATTAGCTATTATTTGCTTTGCTGGGAAATGCCAGGTGCAGAGCAGATTGCTATCCCTGGCCAAGTCAGGATGGGAAGATCATCCAGCCCAGGACTCTGTGAGATGGCCAAAGGAGAATGCTGTCAGACAAAAAATCCTGAGATATTTGTGCAGAAAACATAGCTTTATCCTGTAACAAAAGTTTATAGTTCGGGGAATTCCCAAGTCAGACAGAGTGTCCACATTAAGGTTTACAGTCACTTTCTGCAGCATCTCCTTTCCCCCACCTCTTGCCCAGGTGCTGTGGCCTCGGGGCACTCCCACACTGGTGGTAGCTGCCAAATTAAGCAGGTGCAAGGTAAGGTCAGACCCTGTGTGCCAGAGCAGATTAGAGAGAAGATAAATGGGATTTCTCCCAGGACAGACTAAGGCAGATCAGGCCTCCCTGTGCCACGTCTGTGTCTCATTGAGCTGCTGACAACTTGGCCCTGAAGCGGTGTCCAGTGGTGAAGGAGATTCTCCTGAAATGATATAAAATAAAAAATACTCTCTGTTTGCTGCTGGCTGTTTCTCCATGGTGCCTTCACTGAAAGGCTGGGCTAGAAGCAGTGAGTTCCCAAAGATAGTGATGGCAAGGATGGATGGATGGATGGATGGATGGATGGATGGATGGATGGATGGATGGATGGATGGATGGATGGATGGATGGAT
>VZUI01037758.1:0-25450 GCA_013401135.1 Cettia cetti | reverse complement strand
TCTCTACAGGGTCACTGCTTTGACAAGACCATTTCATCTGGACTGCTACTACCACCCTAACTAACAGGGTGACAGGTGGTATTCTGATGCTGTCAGGGTATTTTGTACTATTGAATTTATTTTACTTTATTTTACTTATTTTCTTCTTCTCTTATTAAATTGTACTTCTGACTTAGAGTCTCTCACTGGTTTTGCTTTCAAACTGGCACAGTAACACTTCAGATAATAAAGAACAATGGGCACAGGATTAATCTTCCACATTCTTTGATTGTTGCAGAAAATACTGAAGCTGATAGTTTGATTGGACCAGAGGCTCCCAAAACTCACGCATCTCAGGATGATAGGCCTTTGAAGTGAGTAGACTGCTCTAATGGTACTTTGATCAAATCAAGTGTGAAATTTACTGTTCAAAAGGGCTGTTGCAACAATAAGGCATGGAGAGGGTGAAATGATGTGCCAGAAACTTACAGAGAGAAGTTCTAGGGATGCTAGGCTTTCCCCTGCCCTGAATATGGGTGGAAAAGTCTGGTTTACGCTTATGAGGCTTGATTCCTAGAAAAATGAATTCTAAGTGCCTTTATTCTAAAGCTCTGCAGTATTATGACTTTGTAGTGTTATCAGAATGAACTCAGCTGATAATTTAAGATGTTGCTAGTGTTGCCATAGGAAAGAAACAGACCAGTATGTGGGAAAGAACAAGAAAGTCTTTAAAAATGCGGCTGTATGTAGTAGTGAACAGGGAAGTTGGATGTTCAGCTCAGGCATGCTCCATCTGAAACTACTGAAATCACCACTTTTGGTTTTTCAGCTATGGACATGCCCTCCTGCCCGGTGAAGGTGCAGCCATGGCAGAATACGTAAAAGCAGGGAAACGCATTCCCCGCAGAGGTGAAATTGGCTTGACAAGTGAAGAGATCGCATCGTTTGAGAGCTCTGGTTATGTCATGAGTGGCAGCAGGTATGTTTTGATTGTGACAATGGCTCAGTGGAATTTTAAAGAGCTGCTTTCTCTGCTGGCTGAACAGAAGACTGCTTCCAAGCTCTACTTGCAAGCTTGGAGGAGAAAGTGCTCTGCTTGCAACAATCTACACTAAACTCCCCATTGCTAGAGATGGATACTGAGTTTCAAGGACACTTTCTCCCCAAGAGCAAAAGTTCTTCTAATTATTTGAAATGAGGAGGTGCTTGTGTCAGGTGGCTCTCCTGCTGAAGGGCCAGGGATGTTCTGGCCCTTCAGCAGGAGACAAATGTGTGAGGTTGGCTGCACTTTATTCTCTATGACAAAGAAGAATCTCACTTAAATTTTGGTGAGCCAGCAGCTGTCACCCTGGGCGTAGGGGAGGCTTCTGGCTGACTGGCTGAGAGCAGACATGCCCAGAAATCAGTTCTTTGCTTTGCCACACTCCTTCCTGGGAAGGTTAGTTTGCAGTTTGGATTATCTAGTTTAGGTGCCTGTTTTGCCAGTTGGCAGGGTCAGCACAAAAGATGCATATACCAACTTTAAGGAGGTATTTGATACAATGCAAAACTGCAAAGCATTACAGAGGATAAGCTAAGCAATGCACCTAACCATTACTGCAAAAGATTGCCTACAGTGATTAAGAAAGATACATCACCAGTTACCCTAGTACTTTACTATGATCCAGATCTTCACATCAGCTGGGAAGCCCTGTCATAGCAAAGGATTGGAGAACCATTCCTGGGAAATCCTATGTAGTGTATCCACCTGTAGGCAAGGTCTCCATCTTCACTGTGAGAGGGCCCAGCTTTTAGACTGCAGAATAAACAAGCTTACACAACTTCTAGGGCAGAAACATCTGGTTTCATCCTCCTCTTGGGTTCCACCCAAAGCCTGGCCAGGGCTCGAGGAGGAACCAAGGGAACTGGCTTTGATCATATACCTTCAAACAAGGCCAGATGTCTGATTTCATGCCTTTGTCTGGCGTCTAAATGCAGAAAGGTACATTCTTATCACACTACATATTTCACTAATGCTCATGCATATTACCTTAATGAGTGGATACAAATATAACATTTTGTTGGAAGGTTCATCTAGGTCAACTTTGGCTCAGGGCCTGTTGTTCAGGCCTTAGTACTTCAGTATCTTTATTTAAAGCCCCTGAATACATTCAGGCCAGTTGATGGCCGGAAGCTGTAACAGGGCACTGATACCCCTCTGCCCATGCTGACGTACCCCGTGTTCTCCCCCACAGACATCGCCGCATGGAAGCTGTGCGTCTGCGTAAAGAGAACCAGATCTACAGTGCAGATGAAAAGAGAGCTCTGGCATCCTTCAACCAGGAGGAGAGAAGGAAACGAGAGAATAAGATCCTTGCAAGCTTTCGAGAGATGGTCTACAGAAAGACTAAAGGCAAAGAGGAAAAATAATGCTTCGTTTGAGCTGTACATCATAGCTAGCACCACATGGCAGCTAACCCAGTCCAGTTGTGATTTGAAAAAATTTGCAGGTGCTGCTGCACCTTTCACCCAACAGGGCCAAGCCTCAAGAGTGGATTACTTGTATCAAGAAAACAGAGTTATTTTCAACAGATTTTCATGGATGGTTTGTTTACCATCTGCAAGGAACCTCTGTAAAGAGAAAAGCTATAAAGCAGGAACAGGCGGGGAAGATTAGAGGTGTCAGTGTTTTGCACTCACTTTGAATCAGACAAGCCAAAGGATCCCATGGGAAGGCTACATAATGCCAATAAGTGTGATTTTTTTTTTTTATTTCATTTGTTTTTATTAATCATAGGATCATTTAGCTTGGGAAAGATCTTTAACAAGCTACTAGCACCAGTAGCAAAAATGAAGGAACTTCTGAGTTCCTGTTCTAAGATCCAGGACTGTCCACTATTTTTTCACAGGTCTTTCAGATTTAGGTTTTTCCTCAAAACTGTTGTTTGGTTTGTGATTCAAACCAGATGTGTAAATATTTTGTAAATGAGTTTGTAATTTAATACAGATAGGCTTCAGTTACTTTAAAGCAAGCAGATCGCAACTGAGGTGTAAAGTAACAGTAACAGGAGGGCCTGATCTTCAATCCACTGAAACACATGGTGAAGAAATAAGTTGCTTGCTTCTTTTTCTCCTATGTTATACATAGGCATCCGTGCAGTGGGGTGCAGTGATTGGAACCCCTTGATGTACACAGGTGGTAACAAGGATGTATCTTCCAATTTATTTGAAATGTTTTGGTTTATGGGAGTGTTATAGATTAAACCTTTGTTTTAACTCCTGTAGTATTTTACTTTGGTCTATTTCAGCAGTATTACATGTCTTGCTTTAAACTCTGTGCTTGGAGGCTTTGCTCAGGCAGTGCTTATTTGGTGGTTATCTTTGATTCAACTGCGTATTTCCAAACATATCTCCTGGAACTTCTTTTTCTCAAATGTTTTTGAAAACAAAATGGTTTTCAGAGGTGAGTTGTTTTTTTTTTTTCTCCTAATTTTTTTGTTGTTGTTCCTCTAAGTCTAGCAGTGGAGGTGTCTTGTATATTTGTATCAAGGAAATAAAAGCCCTAAAATCCTATAATGTTTTCCCTGGAGTTCCACAGACCTGGCATTCACAAACAGCAAATCGTGCCCAGCTGCCTCTTCCCATTTTCACTCTGGAACCTGGTTCCATCCTGCCATCCCCACCCATACCTGCCAGGGACTGTCACACACAGCCAGCTGCCATGTCAGGGTGTAGCTGATTTTGCAGCGTTTCGATGCTTTTTATCTATCAACAAAATAGAAATGCTGCTAAGGAAGAGCTTTTATTTTCTTCATCATGTTTATTTAGTTCTCCACAGCAGAGTGTTGGTAATGGTGAATTGGAGCTGTTCGTCGGGAAGCAAGTCTTTCTATGCACGCTATTTTATTTTCAATTATGTCCTGAAGCCACTTTTCTCTAAACTGGCACTGTTCTGGCCTGAAGAATGGAATAAAATTACAGTAGATCATAAGCATAATACTGAATCCAAGTTTGGCCTGCTGACAACTGGCCTTTATTCACCACCTAAGGCCATCTGCTGCAATAAGGACCTTCACCTAGACCCCTGTAAAGCTGGACAAATTCCTGGAGAATGCAGATGCCCATGAGGTGGCTATTCATGCATCTGGCGGTAAAGCTAATGATAAGCAAGGTCATTTAATGTAGCAAGAGTTTGACTTCCACTTCCCTGTTATTGCAAACTCTTTTACATCAAGCTCCCTGTTTGGTTTTGGAATGAAAAAGCTTGCTAAAACAGAAGAGTAATAATATTTACCTCCTAATTAGCCTGCTGGACTCCAGTCTGTAGAAGACCTGCACAGGTGCAGTCTGTAAGAGAGCAGAGACAGGGCAGAGGCCAAGTACTGCCCCTCAAAAAGCTGACATTGTAATTGAGAGCTATTGTTTGCTTTAAAAATAACCTGGATATTTGGTTGGGGTTCCCTGGAAGGGAAGACACTGCTCAGGGACTAGCTGGGCATTGGCTGGGGAGTGGTGAGTAGTTGTTTTCATTTGCATCACTTATCTTTCATAGGGTTTTTTCCTCAGTTTATTTCACCATTTAGTTACTATTATTCTATTTATTTTTTTAAATATTATTACACTTTTTTTTTTTTTCACACTTTCAGTTCTCTCCCTCATCCCATAGTGGTGGGGAAGGAATGAGCAAGCAGCTCTGTGATGCTTAGTTGCCCCCTGGGGTTAAAGCACAGACTATTATTTGGGGATCCATAGCTGTTAAGTAGAAACACCAAGGATCAATATGACTTAAGCCTGTAGGTAAGAAGTCTGCTCGGTGCAATTTATTCCATTTTTTTCTCTTGAGTTGCAAGAGTTCATTGTACGGTGCAAACTTCAGGCTGATCAGGAAAGGCATTCTGAGACAGCTTGAAGTGTGAAGTGTCACTCCCTCTCTACTGACCCCTCATTCTGTAACTCATCTCTACTCAGCCCTTCTTACAGTTGCCTAGAACAATTCATGCTTGGAAAGGAAAGATGGTAAGAGCAGGAAGGCAGATTCTCTTTGCAAGTTCTGTCAGTCAATGATTTGGGAACTAAGATAGCCTCCCGCTCTGTGCCTTGCAACCAAGAGCAACCTTGCTCTTGCCAACCAAGAGCGTGTTTCTATTAGGCCATGTCTAAATCTCCTGCCATTGTTCTGGCAATGTCCATCTTCATGAGAGCTGTTGGCTCCTCACCAGTCTCCACTCTCCTGGCATTTCCCTGCCTCAGGAATGCCACTGTACTCTTGTCCCTTAAAGGACTAGTCCATCCACACCATTTCTGAGTACTTACGTCAGGTTTGAATTTGGAGATCACTATAATGAAGTAGACACTCGCTGTTGCTTGTGGGACGGGTTTTCTGCGTGTTGGGTTGCCCCAGCAAGCTCTGTAATGGTACCCCTTGCTGTCCTTCAGTTCTTCTTCCTCAAGAAATTCTGAGTGGTGAAGCCAACTTTCATGAATGTCCCATGTCTGTTGAATAAATGCATCACACTAAGACTCCCTCAGTGTAGTGGAGCTGACTTGAGGGTGGTGGTAAGATGGAACAGAGGTGCTCTCCTTTAATTTTTCATTCTTCTTAATAGTGAGAAGGTGTGGCCTTCCTGAGTGGATGGAATTGTGACTCACAGAAATTAGTTCTTCAATTTGCTGCTGTCCTCTCTCTACTGTGAAGTCTTTGGCTGTAGTCCACGGGATATTTTTGATTACATGCTTGGTTTCTAAAACAGATAAAATGCAGACAAATCCTCCTGAAAAGACCCCAACACCTTCTAGTAGAGCAAACACAATACCTTTCTCTTTTCCCTTGGCCTCTGGAAGACATTTGTGATCTTTTTCCTCACTGGCAGCTTTTTCCTCTTCCTTGTCCATTGGCTTCCCCTTTGGAGAGGTAAACGCACAAACACAGAGAGCAGTGGTCTAAGAGCTGCAGGCCGCGTCTGAGGAGCACGGGGAGCAGCGGCCGAGTCCCTCACCGCCCCTGGTTTGTACCCCGGCCCTGCTCACCCCGCCTGGAGCTCCCGGGGCGGCGGCTGCTTCTCCCCCGCTGCTCCGGACAAGCTGGGGGTCCCCAGGCGGTGCGGGGGCCGCCTGGGGCACTCCGGTCCCGGGGGTGGTGTCCGACCCCGGGGAGCCGTGCCCGGGCCCGGCGCTGTCCCTGCTGCTGTGCGGGTCCCCGCGGGCACGAGCGGCGCGCCGTCACCATGGCGAGCCCGCGCCGCTCCCGGCAGCCCAGCGGCATTCCCTGCCTTGCTCAGCCCGCGGAAACGCCTCCCGGCAGCCGCTGTCTCCCGGGAAAGGAAGACGGTATGAGCAAGAAAACAATTGTGGGATCCAGGCAGGTTCTCTGCTTGTCAAATTTTGCCATTCTGGACAATTCAGGAGCTAAAGCAGCCTCCAGTCTGTGCTCCGCCAGGCAGGGACTCTGTTCAGCCCGGTGCACTGAGCTGCTGCAGGCTCTGAACAGCAGCGCTTGCAACACACAGACCTTCAGAGGGAAAGGATCACGGGTACTACACGAGAGAAGCCAGAACGTTTTTAGCAGATCACAAGGTACTGAATTCCCAGCAGCTGCTCTTCCAGGATAACAAGAGGCCTTGGGGCAGGGGGTAGGAGGTGCTCCACTGCCGGAGCAGAGATTCCCCTGCAGCACGTGTTGCAAAACCATGGTGAGGCAGCTGCAGGTCCATGATGGAGCAGAGATCCACCTGCACCCCAGGAATGACCCTGTGCTGGAGCAGGTGGAAGTACCCAGGCTGGGACCCCGTGGGAAGCTCGTGCTGGAACAGGCCCTGGCAGGACCTTTGTGCCCATGGAGAGAGGAGCCCACACAGGAGCAGGAATTGTGACCCTGCTGGAGCAGCTGGTTCCTGAAGGGCTGCAGCTTATGTATGGGACCCCTGCTGAAGCAGTTCATGAAAAACTGCAGCCCATGGGAAGCACTCACATTGGAGAAGTTAGTGAAGGAGTCTCCCATTGAAGGGACTCCATGCTGGAGCAGGGGAGGAGTGTGAAGAGTCCTCTCCTGAGGAGGAAGGAGCAACAGAGACATGGAATGACATTTACCACAACCCCCATTCCCCATCACACTGTGCAGCTCAGCAGGGAGGAGGTAGAAAACATCATGAGTGAAGCTGAACCCAGGAAGAAGGAATGAGTTGGGGGAAGGTGTTTTATGATTTAACTTCTCATTACCCTGCTCTTATCTGTCAATACATTAAATAAATTTCTCCAAGTCGAGTCTCATTTGCCCCCAACAGTAACTGATTAATGGTCCCTCCTTCTCCTTGTCTCAACTCACGAGCCTTTCAATGTATTTTCTCTCCCCTGTCTAGCTGAGGACGGGAGGGACAGAGTGGCTTTGGTGGGCACCTGGTGTCCAGCAAGAGTCACCCACCACAGCAACACAAATACAAGGGCTGAAGACATGTATAGCTTTATTTAAGAATTAAATCATTTTCTGTAGATACATTAATTTTTCAAAGCGTTGACAGTTTAGTCTATGTTCTCCAGACCCTGAAAAAGAAAAAAATTAGCAGCTATATTTGTGTCATTCTTGCCACTAATGTGCAACAGAGCATATCTGAAAATGCAGATTTTCAAACTCTATTTAATTACCCAGGTCTTAATTAGAACAAAATTAAAATGCTCATCCCCACAGACAGGCCAGCTGCAGGCACCGAGTGAGATCTGACAGCCCCAGGAGCGACCAATGCCCACCCAAGGGGCTGTCCCAGAGTTCGGGGATGGGGAAGCAGCGCTTGGGTCTCCCTCCCCCCCGGCGGTACCTGCCCAGCGCCCCCAAAACCTGCCTTGGGCACATAGTGCTTGTTGACACCCGACAGCCGCCGGTCCCTTTCCATCAGGGTCCACTCGTAGGGATAGCGGGCGATCCTCTTCTCCTGCAGGCACAGAACTGTTAAGGCCTCGGGCACGAGCTCCCGAGGGAAGGCGGGGTAAGAAGTAAGGGGAGCCCCGGGAGGGAAGGGATCCCAGAGGGATACAGGGGACTCGGGGATAAGGGCAGCTCCGCTGGGGAAGCGGAGCCTCAGAGTCCCGGATCTCGGGACCTGCCGCCCCGCGCCCGCGCTGACCTTGCCGCCGTGGCAGAAGCGGTGCATGAAGACGGTGGCCATGCCGGGGATGCTGAGGCAGACGCCCATGATGGCCATGCCGGGCAGGATCTCGTACCACATCCCGCCGGTGCTGGTGCTGGTATCGGTACCGCTTCCTTTGCGCCGTGTGTGGGGGCACTCCCGGCTTGCCCCGCGCCCTTCCCAGCCTGCCCCGCGCCCCTTCACAGTCGAGCGGGCCCGAGCGGGCAGCGGGAGGGACAGCACTGCCGGGAAATAGTCCCTTGGCAAGAAATAAGGCCGTGCCCGCGGCTCGATACCGCTCTCAGTCCCGGTCCCGGTCCCTGACCCCACCGGGATCAGCGTTGGCGGGCGCGGGGCACTCTGGGAGTGGTAGTCCGGCCGAGGCAGCGGCAGTCTCGCGAGAGGCGGCAGTCATTGGGTACGCGCGGCGCTGCCAGGGCCTGGAGTCAGGATCGGGATCAGGATGAAGGAGGACAAGGAGAATGCCAGGCCCAAGGAGCGGCGCGGGGCCTCCGCCGGGACGGGGGTTCTGCTGGCCGCGGGATCAGGCACGGCCCCTGCCGCCGGCACGGACGGCAGAGCCGGCGCCGCCGAGCTTGATCGCCTGGAGCGGCCCAAGGACAAGAAGGAGACGCTCAGCAAGGTGGGGCCTGCGCGCCGCCAGGAACGGCGCCCTCCCCGGTAACGAGGATCACCCTCTGTAACGGGCCCCTCCTCCCTCCGGTAGCAGGGCTCCCCTTCTGTAGCGGGACCTTCCCCCGCTAACGGGCCGCTTGCGGGGGTCTCCTGGGACGGGACGTGTCGGGGGAGGCGCGGTAATGACTCGTCCCCGGCGCTGCCGCCGCCCTGAGCGCCGGTCCTGCCGTGCCGCAGGTGGTGATCCGCCGGCTGCCGCCCAGCCTGACGAAGGAGCAACTGGAGGAGCACCTGCAGCCTCTGCCCGATCACGACTACTTCGAGTTCTTCGCGAACGACTCCAGGTACGGCCGCCTGCCCAGTCCAGGCGTTCCTGGGAGCCGCCGCTACCGCCAGCCGGGCCCCAGTGGCGCCGCCGCCTCGTCAGCCCAGCGCTCTCCGTTTGTGTCTCTGCAGCTTGTACCCGCACATGTTCTCGAGAGCCTACATCAACTTCAAGAACCAGGAAGACATAGTCCTCTTCAGAGATCGCTTCGACGGCTACGTTTTTGTCGATCACAAAGGCAAGTGAAGGGCACTCGATGGATGTTGCTGCTTCTCTGCTGTCTGTGCTGTGTGCTGGTTGAGTTTTGCAGGGGGACGTGTGACCAACCGCGTCTGACTTGTTTGAGTTTAGTGCCTCAAATAACGGTTCCAGTACATCTAGAAATATATTACTATATAATTCAAATAACATTCTAAGTTCTTTAAATGAGCTGGTTTGTAGTGTAACAGCACACTGTTTACCATACCCAGCTGGATTTGTGCAGCCATAAGGGTAGTGTACCTGTCAGAAGAGAAACCTTTAAAGTCTGCTTGTAATGTGTTGCATTCTACTATATTTTGTCAAAATTTGATATTTGCCTCAGTTGCATTAACTTAAAATATTCTTTCTTGCACAAATGAACACAGACTCTGTAGGATGAGGCCATTACATGGTGTGGTCCCACTGAGGTGGCTGAACTGACAGTCATGGGCAGTCTTAAATCTAGTATGTCCTTCATGTCAGTCTGTGAATTTGCTGGTTTGTTAGTGTAGTGAGAGTAGTTAAGGTCATGAATTCTGCTGTCTGTAAAGTGTTTGGGTTTTTTTCATTATTAAATGGGTTTCCAAATACAATAATTTTTTAATGCTGTGTTAGTCTCCTCTAGTATGGTGTATTTCTTGTGAGACTTACTTTCCTGCTTTAGATGTGGATGATATAAACCGTTTTATATCTGTTTCATCTTTATGTTAATGTTTTTTTTTTTTCTCTTGACAGGTCAGGAATATGCTGCCATAGTTGAGTTTGCACCTTTCCAAAAAGCAGCAAAAAAGAAGAGTAAGAAAAAGGATGCCAAAACTGGAACTATTGAAGATGGTATAACAGCAACCTAGTTTGTTTTGCACGTGTAGACTTGAAACTCTCAGCAGTAATTTGAATGTAATGTTTTTACTGTGACACTGTAGTTCCACCAATAGGATGTTTGCTTAATTACATGTTAAGTTTATGTGCACTGCTTTGTCAACTAGAAATCTGTTAAATATGATTGTCCCAGACATAATATAGCAGCTCATTTGAGAGCTGCTAATTTATGAAAAGGTGGCATATAAACAACCCAACCTAAGTATATGTAACTGAGCATGGTTACTCAAAACTGAGTGGATAATGCAAATACTTTTCATGCTACAGTGTCTCTTCTTTTTTGTTCTCCCTTTTTTTTTTTTTTCCCTTCTCTTCTGTGTAGATCCAGAATACAAGAAGTTTTTGGAAAGTTACAGTGCAGATGATGAAAAATTAACCTCCACTCCTGAAACTTTGTTAGAGGAAATAGAGGCTAGAAACAAAGAGCTAATAGGTATGGAAATCTGTGCACCATAGTTACGTTTTCCTAGATCACAAAGAAACAAATATGTTTTGTAATTCGAAGCTCAAACTGGAGGAGACTGAATTTGTTTGTGTATTTGTGCTTAGTATTTGTTAAACATTTAGGCTAGTATTCAAGGTGTTTTGTTGCCGTGCTCGAAATTCTTCTGTTGGTGTAAGTTCTAGATTACAAAGTGCCTTCCTAATGCAGATGTTTGTTAGCCAGACCAGGCTGTGGAGTGGCTGCATTTCAGTGAGATGCAGCGGTGTTTAATGCACAGTGCTGTGATCAGTGATGTTCCATGCAGGCACAAGTTAAGAGATAGTGTGGTTGGGTAAAATACCACCAAAAAATGACCAGGTTGCTCTTTTTAAGTATCTTCAGAGATCTCTTTAAAAATGAGAGTGTCTAATGCAGATTGAATGTAGAGATAGGTGTAATGGATATCCTATTAGTATCCTAAAGATTATAGAATCCTAATAGTTGCCACTGTTTGGAGACAGGTTTGGAATACTTGTTTCACTGCTGTATTGCTGTATGTGAGAAGAGAGAGGGGGAGGGGAATGTGTTAGGCTGCTTCCCTTCATATAGAGCTTTGTTGTAGGTATTGCAGTATGGGATGAGGAAAATACTTACTTTTTATTTTATCTATTCTCCAGCTAAAAAGACTACTCCTTTATTGAACTTCTTGAAAAATAAACAGGTAAGACTTACCTCCAGAATTTTCTTGTTGTTTGAAAGTACAGTTTGCTCATTGTATGTTGGTACATTTTTGCCCTTACTTTTGAAGAAGGAGTTTTGACCCAACTTGTCAATTTTTGGTTCATGTATTTTAAAGGACTAGAGTGCTTTGTGTACGTTCTGGTCACAGCAAAACACTCCTTGTTGCACTGGCAAAACAGATTACATTTTAGTTCTTCCATTTTTAGTGCAGTGTGGCTGAGGTCCTTGTAGATGATCTTTCTCTTAGCACATAATACTATTTTAACTTCTAGCAATGGAGAAAATCGGAGGTGGGGCAAATTTAATTAAAATTTGAATTATAAAGGCTGATTCCAGTGTTGTATTTGTGTTAAGACAGTACAAACTAAGGCTTATGAGTAAATGAAATACTTCCACAACATGTTCAGGCTCACAACAACAAAGATGACAGGACTTTTTTTTTATAATAGAGGCAGCTTTGAGGTGAGTTGTTTGATGGCTTAAAGAGATGTTTCCTGGTGTGGAGAGAGACTATTTCTCTTTGCTTTTACATAAACAGAGACTGAGAGAAGAAAAAAGAGAGGAGAGAAGGAGGAGAGAATTAGAAAGGAAAAGACAAAGAGAAGAAGAAAGAAGAAAATGGAAAGAAGAGGAGAGAAGAAAAAGAAAAGAAGCAGAAAAATTGAAGAAGGTAGACAGATGCCCAGAAAAAGAAAGAGACAGATCAAAAGAAGAACCAAAGATTAAGGTCTAGAACAGTTCTTTATTACAAACTGTTACACTCCCTTTCCCCTATTATTTGTATATCAGTCTCAAAATGTACTTTGGGTATTGTGTGAAGAATAACACAAGTTTGGTGTTAGTAAATGACTATTTTTTTTGTAATATTCAGTAGTAGGCATTGTAAAGGTTTACATGCTGTAATGTTTCATAGTAATATTTAAAGTTTTTGTCGTGTGACTGTTGTACATGCTGCGGTAAACAGGATTGTGAATTCACTATGGAATGGAGACTATTTTTAAGCTTTCTAAAACAGCCTGGTTTAGGAGAAAAATCTTAGTCTGCTCTGTGAATAATGCTTACTCATACACTCCAGCTTTTACAAATACTGTGATTTGCAGTAATATTTTATTAATGTTTACTTCTAACTGGACTGTGGTTCCTTTGATGCAATTTCGGTGTTGTGCCAGACAATATGTATTAGAGTGAGCTTTTTAGTTGAGACTTCTGTTTTCTTTGTAGCTACTTAAGAAGCCTGAAAAAGATGAAAAAGACTTGGAGAGAAAAGAAAAATCCAAGAAACTGGAAAAAGAGACTCTGAGGGAGGAAAAAAATGCGAGTAGTGCATCTGCCAAACGATCTGATGGGGAGACAAAAGAAGAGAAGGCAAAAAAGTATTCTAGTACTTGCTATAAATATATCTGTATCTATAACTTGTTTTCTGATTGTACTGAGGCCTAGGCTGCTCTGCCATGACCACGTTTTGAAATTCCTTTCAAATGCTTTTTCTCATATAAGGCATGGGCTGTGTTCTCTGTGCCAGTGCACATCCCCACGATTACAGAAAGCTCTGTGAATTATCTGGAAAATCTTCATTAGCGGACAGATTTTAATATTTTTACAACTCATTGTAGGAACTCCACTAAGGGAGCCCATATGTTGGTGACTGCAGCAGGCTGTGAGCACTGTCCTTGCAATGAGATAATTATTATAACCATGGCAAGAGGAGATGTGTTCTACAGTTACCAGTCCCTCTAAGTCTTGCAAAAGTCAAAGTGGAAAATGTAATTCTCAACAGCTCCGTGATCTGTTCGAGGTTCAGTTCTGCCATGTGAGAAATACAGATAAGACAGACAAATTCAGATGTTTTTTCAGGGCCAGAAGAGACTCAGCCAGTTATGCAAGTAGGAGGCTGGGGAACTCTAGTGGTCATTGTCCTCTCTGGCTCTCGTGCATGACTTGGGCTATCACAGCCTCCCAAGAGCTCCCTAGTACCTGCCAGTGTGTCGTCTTCCTATTGCACATTTACACCACTATTACATTGATCTCCCAGCTCTGTTTGATGAATCTTTTGAGCTTAATTTTCAGTTTTGTTTTCATACAGATCAGAAGATGAGTGTGTAAAGGACTACAGGGACCGAGATAGAGATTTTGACAGAGACAGAGAATATGAGAGAGCACAGAGAGAGAAACTGAGACGCCAAGAAGAGGAGCGTCGGAGGCAGAAAGAGCGCTATGAGAAAGAGAAGGTTTTTAGAAGAAAAGAGGAAGAGATGAAAAAGGAGAGAGACTTACTCAGAGAAAAGGGAAAGAAAAGTGATCTTACAGACTTTACCAGCAGCACCGACAAATCTGAGAAAGTAACCAAAGACGATAAAAAAGAGGATACAGTTAAGAGGGATCGTATCAGAAACAAGGTGCTGGATTTCTTTAAATTCATGTGTTGATTCATAGGGATCTGTAGTTTTTCAAGATAAAGGCACTTCAAGGAAAGAACCATGTGGTTTCTCTGTTGAAACTTCTCCCTGTTCTGCAACAAACTCTGCCATTGCTAGAAATGTCCACTAAAATTTGCTTAACAGTAGTATTTCTTGTCACTGTGTAAGAACTAATCCAAGAAAACATGGGTTAAATTGCAGGATACTGATCCCTTTTTATTTGCTGAGTTGTGCCATTGGCTATCTCTCCAAGGTGTTGGTAGAGTAACAGCAATCTCTTTGTGTCTGCTGATCTTACAGGTGCCTGAAAATGCATCTCAAAGTGGGAGTGTGATCTAAAATAGGAAACTGTAACTTGCAGAATATGACATGTCCTCTAGGCTCAAGAAATAATGTCTTGAATGTAGTTTTATTTACTCTACAAAATCTGTTTTTACAGCATCACTGTTCTTGTTTTCTGTATCACTTAAGACATTGTCAAATAGAAGTGAAACTCAGGGTTTTGAAACTTTGAAGTTGGCCTGTTTTCTGAGAGTGTGTGAGCTGAACTCAACAGGAAACTTCTTACACATAACCTCAACTATGAGCAGTGTTCTTTGTGGCTTGAACGGGGATGTTGCTTTTCAACAGAGACAACCTTGTTTTGGAACAATTGAAATTACTTTGCTACCACAGTGGAATAATTAAACTTAACCTGAAAAGTCTGAATTTGAGCCATTTCTGATACCACAGAAATGATGCCATAATAACCCTGAGAGCAGGGAGCTATGAAAGAGTCTAAATAGTTTTGATTTATTTCAGGATCGCCCAGCAATGCAGCTGTACCAGCCCGGAGCCCGAAGCCGGAGCAGATTGTGTCAGTATGAAGACAGTGCTGCAAAGCCCCCAGATCAGGGAGTGGATAAGAAGCAAGAGGGTGAGACCAGTCACACGAAGGAAGAGGAGTGACTGATGTGCCAGCCTTATGTGTTCTGACTGTGCAGCCAAAGAGCATGTACTACGCAATCCAGAAGTGCCTTCGGAGCGAAAAAGGAACAAAGGAAGAAAAGGGGGCATTGTGCTGTTGGATGTTTCTGGTTAAAAAAACCTCAGTTGTTGATTCGGAATTTTAAATGTGATCTCATTGTAATATTTTCAGTTATTTGAACTTACTTTCCCAACATCTAACTACAACAGAGAAGATAATCTTTGTGAAATAGAAAGACTTTATGGCCTTAAGTTTGATAATAAATGAGTTGTGGTCAAGAGGGGATGAGACCTGGATCAAAAGCCAGAGCTCTACTCTAGAGCCAGTGTTGGATGCACTTCAGCAGACCAAACTTGGAGTTGCCTGGAGTTAACACAGGTGTTGCTGTGTTGTGTGGTGCTCCTACGTGAGGCAGTGAAAGCTAAAGTGTGTCAGTCTGGCACTGAGACACATACACAGGCTGGGGTTGTTGAGGTACCAGTGGATACCAGCCTTTTGGCACATAAGGAGCAGAACATCTGGCAGTGCAAATAACCATATTAGGGAGGGGGAGACCGTCCTCTTCAGTGGTTCTCTGGATAAAGTAACCTAAGTTGGAGTGTATGAATAAGCTGGCTTAATAGTTGAATATGTCTTGATAAATTCTTAAGTAAAGTCTCCCTACATTGAAATGTTTATTTTTAATCAAATGTAGCTGGTTTGGGCATCGCGTTCTTTTCCAGCATCTTCCCTTCTCTGAAGTCTGAAATGCTTCTGAACTTCTGCCCTCTCGGAACTGCTTCCTTTTCCCTCATAACCTGAAGTATTGTTTTACAGCCCCGAACGAGACTTCGCCAGTAGCAGCTCCTCCCAAGCTAGCGAATTTTAGCCATAGCTGTTTTTTGTACTAAATCTAAATAAACTTCGCACAAACTCATTCGGCCGCCGCCGTCCCTCACTACGTCCGGGACCGCCGGGCCGGCAGGGGGCGCTGCGCCCGCCCCGCCATCGCCGCTCCGCCCCCCTTTTCCGCCTCCTCGGACGCCGCCATCGCCGGGACGCCGCGCCGCTCCGCGCCATGGTGAGACATCCGCGGCCATCCGCGCCCTCCCGCCGCGCCCCGAGCCCTCTCCCCGGGGCCGCCGCGCTTGGGAGTCCTGGCGGGCGGCCCACGGGGGCGGCGGGACGGAGCGGCGGCGAGGAAGCGGGAAGGAGCCGGGGCCGGCATTCCCGGCTCGCCGAGGCCTGGCGGGGCCTGGGCTGTGCCGGGGCTGTGTGAGGGACTGACCGCTGCGCTCTCTTGCAGTCGTCGCACAAGACGTTCAAGATCAAACGCTTCCTCGCCAAGAAGCAGAAGCAGAACCGGCCCATCCCGCAGTGGATTCGCATGAAAACCGGCAATAAGATCAGGTGACGATCTCGGCTGGTGCTTTCTGAGGAGCTGGCCGTGCAGGCTTAGTCAGGCGGCCCGGGCGGAACGGGCCTAAGGCGAGAGCTGATGGCGTTTATGCCAGGAATAGCGCAGTTTTGTGGCCGGGAGGGCCATGCAGGGATGGGGCCTCCTGAGGCAGTGTGGGGCTTCCGTGCCATTTTGTTCTGTAGTGGTTTTGCACAGTGCTCTGCAAGTGTCCACAGACGTTCGGTGATGGTACGTGTAAAGTGAAAACCTGAACTGTATGTGTGGATGATTTATTCCAGATTTCGTTCCTTGGTAGCTTCTCTGTTCCCGATGTTCCCCTTCCCAATACCTGCCTTCTCTCATAGCTGTCCCTTTGGGCTCCTGCATGTTCAGCGAACAGTTCCTGAGCATGGGTGCTCCGAGGTTCAGGGAATGGTGTGTAGGGACTTGTTGGATGTATGGAAGTCAGATTGATAGTATGAGATGCTTGGTACCTGACTATAGAGTTAATTTGCCATAGTTTCTTGTTTTCCTGTTGTGTTTGTTCTTGTGCACTGTGCTTAAGGCAATGCTGAGTGCTGTGACACACTGGGTGCACATGGTGCTGCACAGGGTGGTGCCTGTCCAAACCCTCTGGTTGAAAACTGCAGCACAGTTTTTTGTCTCATACACTCCTTCATCCGGACTGTTTAAGGCAGCAGAATTCCCTCTTCTCTTTTCCTCTTTGTCCTAACCAGTGAGGAGAGCAACAGCAGCACTGGCTGGCTCAGGCAGTGACCCAGCATTGCTAGGTTCTGTTCCTGTAGGTGTGCCCAACTTGTTTCTAGGTAGAATCAGTGGTGCATGCACTCAGCTGGATCCTTGTCTTCCACATGCCAGGTTACAGCTGGGTTCTGTTTCAGCTTAATGGCAGTACGTCTAAATTCTTGACCATAGGGCAAAATCACGGATTTTTGTCTCCTGGCACTTGAGTAGCTGGGCCATCGGTTCTGTCCAAGCTTTGTGTTAAAGCAGGCTGCAATTGCAGTGCTTCCTGCTGTGGGAGTGCTGCCATTTTCCTGCTAAGAGCAACTCTGTTAACACTGTCTGTGCTTTCCCCCCCCCATGGTGAAGGCATTTGTTATTAACATGGACAAGTACATGCTCACAAATTAATGTACTTTCATCGAAGAGACTTTTTCCTTCTTCTGTTATGTTTCATGTTTAACAAGTGTGTGTGCACTTTGCTAATTCACTCTGCTTTTGTCTTAGGTACAACTCCAAAAGGAGACACTGGAGGAGGACCAAACTGGGCTTGTAAGAGAGACTGTCCCGGGAGCTCTAATGAACGCTGGTCTTTCTGTGTCAGATTGATAACACCCTCAAGTGATTCCTTCTGTGGCGCTGGACTGCAGTCCCAGTGTGGGGTTTTTATAAGCTGGTCTGAGATGTTGATGTCAGCTGGGAAAATCTTTGTATCTGAAACATGGAGACTGTGTTCTGTTAGTGTTCTTTCAGACATCGTGAGCATTTACAGTGCACAGGTTTATCAATAAATATGGGCCTGAATAACTTCCGTTTTTTGAATTATTTCACATGTATGTGGTGGGATTGTAATAATAAAATTCATGGTAATGTTACTTATTTTCTCACTTAGTATGAGGAACCTTGGCAGCTCTTTTCAGGTAGAGTAGGCTTTGTTCCTTTTCACTGACTGTAAGCCTTCAGGAGCAAAGTACCAATTAAAAAAGTCAAAGTCATCCCTGAAGAAAAAACTCTTAAAAAATGAGTACTGTAGAGTGTAGCACATAACGTCTGTGTACTTCCTAGAATATTAAATAATGTGAGTTTTGTTCAGGAGTCTGGGTTGGTTTGAGAAGTCAACACCAACCACAGGTGCAGCTTCATATAAAATTTTCAGCAGACAGGCAGAAATTTAAGATGGGGGTCAAAGGGAGGGTTTGCAACTATTAAAAAAAAAGGGGAGAGGAAAAAGTGGATTAAAGGTCTCTGGGTAGTTGGCACTCCATCAACCCCGTGCTGGTATTCTCTGCTGGGGCCTGTGAAACTGATTGACTACAGGGAAGGGGAGGAGGCGGCTGTGGCTCTGCACCCAGTCCTTTCTGTTCGCAGTGCTGAGCTGAGGTAGCTGCTCTGGGCAGCAGGAAATCCCTGTTACTGTGAGCCTGTTCTCAGCTGCCGCAAAGCCCATCCTGACAGAGGGTTGCCAAGGTGCTGGTTCATTCCTGGGTTCAGCCTCAGGTCGTGGGTCTGTTCCTGAGAGGCAGCTTCCTGAGGAAGCTTCAGGCTGCCATACCTTCTGTGTTGCTGCTTTTCACATTGAAGGTAAATAGATTTATCTCCATATTGCAACTCAGAGCAGGTAATGCTGGGCACAGCATGTGCCAAACAGGTAACTGCTAAGAAAAACACATCTCAGAGGTCATGAGGTCTCTTCCTGCTGTGCTGCACGGTTCAGTCAGTCAGCAAGCAAGGCTGGGATTTTTATGAACTTCAGGATACTTCAGAGGTATCCTCTAGCTTCTTACCCTGTCTGATAAGAGTGGACTCTAGTTCATCATCAGGGGAAGCAGTAAGTCACTGCAACAGGAAAGCAGCAAACAGCATTGCCAGAGATGTTTCAACAAAGGCTCATGTGCTGCAGCCACTTTGACCCCAATGATTTTTAAACCTCTTCTGCACTTTCTGGAGAGAGTGTTTAGGAAATAACAGCACTGCTGAGGGTTGGAGTTCGGCCTTGGCGCCCAGCGAACCTCCTCCAGCCTCTCCACATCATTACTGGCAGGAAAAGCTGCTCATGGAGTTTCTCTGTAATTGTGTCTATGGGGATCTGGCTGAGAAGAAAAACTAATTTTATGGACTTGAGAATGGAAAGAGTGTTTTTTTCCATGGCATTTGTGGGAAAACTTTCCTGAGCAATAGACTGAGCAATTATTACTATTTATTAGAAAGTCTCCCTATTACTATCATGACTAATGTTCATTAGATGCAAGTAGCTTCTGCTAAGGAACTGTTTTGGAAAATAACTCCTTGTATTAATTTCCCTGTTTGACTGAATCTGCTTTTCAAACTGGGCATTAAGGGATAACACAAAGTAAATTTAGTACAAATTAAACTTGGGTTAAACTCAATCTTCTGCAGAACCTTAACCAAACAAATATCTCTGGATTTGAATGTTTTCTGTTGTCAGCTCTCTTTGCCCTCTTCTCTCAGTGAGAAGGGATCAGGAATCTCTGCAGAATTGAGCTAACACAAGATAACTGAGACATCAACGGAAGCTTTAAAGAAGAATATTTTTTCTCTTGATTTTGGTGGATACATTTTGTTTTCTGAGTGAAAAGCAAAGTTAGAGCTGATTGTATACTTGAGGAATATTTTTTTAAATATGTCTCTATATCCAAATCAACTGCCTTTCTGTAGGTATGAAAATGAACTGAGCAAGACAAAGGGGTGGGTCAAAGAAAAGTGGGGTTTTTTGCTCAGAGGAAAGGGACCTAGCCAGGGCAAGACGTGGCATGGCAAGGGTGTTGTAACACATCTAGCAGGTTCTGGCCCTGCTCTTTCTGAAGTCCCCGCCTAATTTGTCTCAGCACAGAATACAGGGTCTAACCCATGACCAAAAGATGGGGGAAAAACTGTCTTTGGAGGGTTTTGGTTAACTCTAAAGGGAAGGCAATTACTAAAAATCTGTTGTATTTAGGTGCAGCATTTGTCAGTGAAATTTTACTTTCAAAGGGAACATTTAAGTCCATGTTTCTGGGTGGAGCATGACTAAGCCACAAGTATTATTGCCAAGGAAATGGCTCCTTCAAGGAAATTCTCATTAATTCCACTGTTTACTCTGTGCTTTACTCAGAGGAGGATGTAGGAAGCATCCTGTGCCTGGCAGCTGCAAAAGGGTGACCAAAGACTAATAGGTCAAAAAATATTTTTCAGTTATGTCTGTCTTATCAACAGCACTTTGGCTACCAGAACTTGACCCAGTGCTGTTCACGGAGTTTGTGCTGGCTAGAGCAGACTTGTGAGAAGCTGGCCTTCTCTCCCATGACATGGACATTGCCACAGCAGTTCCAGAAGGAGCTGTATTGCCAACAGCTTCAATCTATTAGAGCTAAAGCATTACAAAACTGTTGTAGATCAGGCATTAAATCTAGTCCTTGTGTTTGGTATGTATCTGCTGCTGACCTCAGGGATTAAGATCTCCAGACACATCTATATGTCCACCCAGACACCTGGACTGGACATTATCCAGTCACTGGATCCCTATTCAGTCATGTGAAGGCTGCTTTTCCATATGCCATTACTGCAGATTGGGTTATTTTTGTCTCCAAGCAGCATTTCAAAACACAGTCTGAATATAACTGGAATTTGCTTAGGATCTGTGAAACCTCCCAGCTCTAGTTCTCCAGAGGAGTCACCTGTGTGTCTTTGTGTATCTTTTTGCATCAAGATGCAAATGTGCATGTGTAGCCAGGCAGATCACCTTGAGTCCCTCTGCCATCCCTGCAGGCCCTCTGAAAGGCAGCTGGAAAGAAACCACAACTGCCCTTTTTAAGGAGTTGTCCCTGCAAGGGCTGCCCTGGGGAACAGAAACTCCCCAGTTTCTGTCTGAGAAGCACTTCTCTAACAGGACTGTTACTTAAGGGCAGGAATATCTCATGCTGATGAGAAAGAGGAAGGGGCTGTTGTTTTTCTGAAGATATTTTGAAGCAGTCCTGGCCTTTGAGGATGTAAAAGCAAGCTGAAATCATCAGGGCAGAGCTCCACTTGGTGAACAAAACACAAACAGGCGAGCAGAAGCTTTGCCCTTTTAATGCAGTGACTGAGACATACATGTGCTGTCACACTGCTACAGCAATGTTCATCAGTTTCATTTTTGAGCATGGCAATAGCAATAGCAATAGCAGTAGCAATAAAGATAATCTCAATCTCACAGCCTTCACATATCTTTTCCACAATTTCTGAGAATGAATCATCTTTCCAGAGCTGTTTCTGAACTCTAATCCCAAGAGGAGCCACCACATGCTGCCCCTCTTGTGTCCTTCCTGCCTCCTTTGCTGTGGCCTCCATTCCTAATGAGGTTGAGCATTTCAGGCTTCCTGGGATGGTGATCTCAAGGGAAGGGCTGCCAGTGTGAGTTGTTTTGCATTTTGAAAGGCTTTTCTTGGCCTGGACTTTTCTCACAGACAGGGGCCTTAGCTCTTACTCTACTGAAAAACAACTTTATGATCAGCTGTCATAAACAAACATCAACCCAGAGAAGGCAGAGATCAGGCAGAGACTGGGAAATCTCACAGGGAGCTGGAAAGCATTTGCAGCATCATATCCACACACGGTGGTATCCTCCTGTGGGCACAGAGAGTGTTGGAGCAGCTCCACACAGCAGAGCTGGCCTGTGAGCCCCAGCCATGATGATCTGCTGGGATGCAGCAAGGAGGCCCCACCCACAGGGGCACGGAGCAAAACCCCCTCTGCAGACAGTTTTTTGGAAGGGCTCTCCCAAGGTAGTTCTCCCCATGGCCATTGTGCATCACACACACACCAGAACAGCCCCAAAAGACCACAAGACCCGGGGTGGCCATGGTGCCATGTCTTAACCCTCAGTTGGCCAGGATTTTGAGCACCCAAGTTCCCAGCTCCCTGCAGGCTCTTCTGGCTGCTACCCAACATGGGTTTACTGGTGAATGGAGCCAGGAGAGCTTCAGCGCTCATGGAAGAAAGCAAATGCCTGTCTAACAAAGCCTCGGAGGGTCGACAGGCTCCAGGAGTGCTGGGCTGCTCCCTCAGCCCTGGAGTCCACAGAGTCTTGCCCTGCCCCAGCCTCTCTGGATGACTTACAGTTGTTGTTGGTATTGTGAGCATGCAGCTGGACCAAGTCCTCCTCCAAGGCCCCTGCCAGCTCCTTCAGGTCCCTGGAGGTGTCTGCTGGCAGGTACTGCCAAGCCTTGCGCCCGTTGTGGTCCCTGCAGGTGGTGTCTGCCCCATAAGCTCCTACCAGCAGCTTGATGAGCACCTCGTGTCCCTGCAAGGCAGCCAGGTGCAAAGGGGTGAGCCCACCGCTGGCTGTGGGGATGTTCATGTTGACAGGGTAGCCTTTCTTCTGGGCATGGGAGATGACCTGGATGAAGCTCTCATGGTGGCCATGCTTGGCAAGCCAATGGAGAGCAGTGAAGCCTGTTACAAAGTCTCTCCTGGTCAGCAGGCTGGGATCCAGGTCCAGCAGCTTGATGATGCTGTCTGCATCACCCTCGGCCACCGTCAGCAGCCAAGCGTGCTCCAGAGGATCAAGGACAAGGGGCATCAGATCAGGGCTCTGCTCAGGCTTCTGCTCTTGGTGCAGACCTGCAGGGAGACTGCTGCTGCTGGATGTCTTCTGAGCAGCGGCAAACCGCATGGTGCTGCCAGGGCTGTTGGTCTGCAGGAGGATTTCTTTCAGCTCCTTCCTCCGGGTACTGCTGGGGCTATTGGAGAACCTGCCCGAAGTCCTACCCCAGCTCCCCAGGCTGCGCCTGCCCCAGTTGATGCTTTTGTCGGTGTCCATCTTCTGCAGCGTGTGGAAACGCTCCCTGCTCCCCAGGGTGGCCGGCCAGAGATAGGAGCTGCGGGCCAGACTGCCCACTCGGAGCTGGGCGGCATCTAGGAAGGAGAACCTCCCGGAGATGCCGGCTACCTTCTGCTCCGCCACACTCTTCTCCCGCTCCTGCCGGGCCATGGCGGTGCCTCTGGCAGGGCTGTCCCCAGCAGGGCACAGCTCACGCTCCCCAGCACTCACCCCGCGCTTCCCCTCCCGGCGTTGGGCGAAGGAGGAACCGATTCCGCAGGCGGGAGGGCACGGCGGCGGAGCCGCGGCGCTGCCGGGGCGGTGCAGGTGACCTTTGGTCACGCCGTGTCCATGGCTGCCGCCGGTGCCGGGCACGGCCTCAAACACGGCCTGGCTCTGCCCCCGCCCCGCCACACTCGCCTACGGCGTCACAGAGGGAGCGCGGCTGGGCGTGTGGGAATACAGGGAACGCGTGGGAATACAGGGAAAGCATGGGAATACGGGGAGTATGCAGAACCGCGGGCCCGGACGGAGGCACGGGGGTCCTGGGTAGCTCAGTGCTGATGCTACAGCAGAAACTGATGAACTGTATTCTCCTGCCCTTACAGTCTTGTTTAGCACTGCAGGGTCAGCATTAGCACCTGAAGTAACCAAAGCCTTAGGCCCTAAGAGCTGACCAAACATAAACTTTTGATAAAACAATGCTGCTAACAAAGCACTCTTGGAATTCAGCAGATATGAGCAGAATGGAGATGATAAGCACCAAGGAGACAATCCCAGGAGAACAAAGTAACATCAGAAGGCAGCCAACCCAGCTCCAGAGAAACCCAAGAAATCAAGATACCTCCAACCAGAATTTAGTGATTTACTTGGATTGAGTGATGAGTGTCAGGGGTATAACTGAGAGGTGTGAACTGGAGTAGGGGTTCCTCTCCAGAAGCACCAACTTGAGCTGTAATCAACACACTAAAAAAAGACTCATTGGAAACATTGACTTGAACCCATTATTAGCAGGGTCACAGGGTTACCTTGTCTGTTACATTGTCTGGTGTGTGTAAATCCATGACACTGGTCCCAGGATACCTCCTCTGACCCAGCAACACCCTAAGGTTGTCTTACTGAAGCAATTGCCTTACAGTCCCTGAAATAGCCCCCCATGACTGCAATGCTTCTCCTTGATGCTGTGTTCAGGAAGGCCCAGGTCAGTGCCCCAAGAGGCCATGTTCCCAGTGGCTGGCGAGTCTCTCTGATGTAAGGGAGACCCAGCCTGGGACACTGTTTGGGTCCCTGCCACTCAATGTTTCATCCCACGGGGAATTTGGCCTTCCTCCCTTGCTTCCCTTTGTAGCACAGTCCATGCCTAGCACTGCCAGTAGCTGCAGCCACCAGTAGTCTGTACCCTAATTTTGTTAGAAATCAGAACTAATTCTTCCACTCCAAAAGTCCTCTTTCTCTCCAGAAGTTTCTTATCCATGACTGCTCTGACACCATGGCTGAACTGTCACCGGGTAGTTTTTCGGCTGGTCAGGCAGCTAGAAACCACACCAGCCCCTTGAACCTTTTTTCTTTGCTTTCCCTAAACTTTAGCCCTGCTCTGACTTGCCCTGAGCTGGTCATCAGCCCTTGAAGGCCTTTGCCTTTTCCAGCCACTTGGACCAGTTTTTCTGGGATGTGTGAGGAGTTGGCGTAATCTCAAACCCCAAAAAACCAGTGGTGAAAGCATAATTGACACCTTGCTCTCTTTCTGGAGCTGCCTGATTTTGTCTCTAGATTTTGGTGGCTTCTGTGGGCTTGTGGAGACAGAATACTTCAACCACACAGCCACGAGATCCTGGTGAACAGTTGAAAACACTTGGGTGGCATCTGGGGAAAACAAGGAAGGAAATGAGCTGCTTCTGGGAAATGAAGGGACTAATAGTGCAAAGCAAACCTCCCATTTAGGGCCACAGTGCATGCCTGCATTAGGGACTGAACCCACTTGTGAGCTCTGACCATGGTAAAACTAGGGTGACAACCTTGGGGACTTTACTCGGGAGTCCAGGGGCCAGGAAAGTTACTTTGGGGAAGGACTGAGTTTCCTCTCTCTCAGACTTGTTTCGTGCTTGTGCCGCCATCAAATGAAGGGAAACCCAAGCGGCACCAGATATACCCTTGAAGCTGCAGCTGTGCTCATGACAGGCCCGGAGTTGAGGCTGCACCGCAGTGAAGAGTGGGGAAAGGAGCTGCGGTGCCACAAGGAGGGAATTCGGCACATCTGCACTTAGGTGGGTGCCCGGGCGGGCCTGAACCGTCCAGCGGACTGAGACGGGGCAAGTGCAACATTGAGCTTGAAACAGCAACTCATCTGCAGAGGCTGGGGCATCTGAACGGACTCAAAACGCGAACCCCAGCCCAGCCTCGGGGCTGCATGGCTCCGGCCCGGCCCTGTTACCCTGAGAGCCGCAGGGCTTCGGGACGGGTCCCCCTGCGCCTTCCCGAGGAGTCGGCGCGAAGAACCCGTCCCCGCGCTGGGAGCGGGAACGGGCCGGGGGGCCGCGGAGACGGCCGGGCACCCCGCGGGGCTGGGGACCCGCTGGGCGGGGGAGCGGGACACCCTGAGCGGAGCTCGGGACCCCCCGGCCGAAGCTCCACGCTCTCCTGGCCCCGCCAGCCACCGCCCCGAACCTCCGCCCGCTCCGCCCGCAGCCTGGGCTGCACCATCGCGGGCTGCCGCGGGGAGGGACCGGCGGCCCCGCACCTCACAGAACGCGGAGGCGGCGGCGGCGGAACCGGCGGGGCCGGTGTGGCCGAGCAGGGCCGGAGGGGCGGCGGGGCGGGGCCGGGCGGG